>NW_020769481.1:531958-566894 GCF_900518735.1 Pseudonaja textilis | reverse complement strand
TTTGGCAAAGAGAATCACTCTAAAACCCATTAATATTGCATTTCTCTGAATGCACCATATACCTTTATCTTATGTATTGTAAATTGATTTCTAATGCATTTAACTCATGGAATGACCTTTTGCGACTACTTCCAGCAATATTAATTTGCATTTCTTACTTTATTTAAAACAAACAGATTTCAAATTATATAAACCCTATTGAGATTGTCTGTAGGCAAACACAAACCCCACCGATTTGCTCTCTCTCACACACACCCTAATCTGCTTTGAAAGGTAAATATTATATATAAAGCAAATGTTACAGGCAATACCTGAACGTGCGCCCCATTTTTGGCCTTGCAAGCTTCCCTGCACTTACCTGAGAGCCAGAACCAGGTGCATGGGGACTCCTGGGGGGCTGTGTGTGTGTCTGAGCTGAGGGGCCTCAGGGCAACTGCTGCTGGGAGAAGCAGAGGCAGAAAGGGGCAACAACAGTCCCCTCCCCCTGCGCCCCCTGTCAGCTCTCCCCATTAATTCTCCAGCTTTCGATTGCTCCTGACTCTCTCTCTTTCCTTCCCCTCCCCACTCCCACCTGAAGGCAGGTAAAGAAAGGGAGACGGAGCCATGCGCCTCGGCTCCTCCAGCCCTCGCTGCCTCTCCCAACATTGAAGCCTCGGAGATGCAGGCAAAGCTGCCGCAGCTGTAACACACAAGTAGCCTTAGAGTGCTCGCCTCTTGGCATCAGCGGCGACGGGTACTTGCTGCAGTCATCCGGCAGAAGCACGAGCAGCAGCTGCTGCCTTTCTTCCCGGGTCTTTAACACCTGGCTTGCTTCTCCACTACTGAGAGATAGAGAGGCGGGAGCAATCCAAAGCTGGAGAATTAATGGGGAGAGCTGACAGTGGGCACCGGGGGAGGGGACTGTTGTTGCCACCGCCGCTGTGTGTGGGAGCTGGTTGGCACGTGCATCTCAGGGACCTGACTCCAGGGTCCCTCAAAGAGCTGGGAGGCACGAGAACTGCATGGCCCAGATTAATTGCTTTCGGGGGCCATTTCTTCTGCGGCCCACCAAAAATTTCCCGCGGCCCACCAGTTGGCAACCACTGTGCCAGATGACTATAGACCCATTGCACTGACGTCTATAGTGATGAAGTGCTTTGAGAGACTGGTCCTACAATACCTCAGGTCCTGTCTTCCACTAAATTTCAATCAACACCAGTTTGCTTATAGAAGCAACAGGTCGACAGAAGACACCATCGCCACTGCTCTACATACTGCACTGAGACACCTTGAGAAATCTGGGAATTATGTCAGAATGTTTTTATAGACTATAGCTAGGCCTTTAATACCATCTTACCAGGCATTCTCATTGAAAAGCTGACTGACCTGAATTTCCCTCCCCTCATCTGTGACTGGGTCAAAGACTTCCTGATGGACCATCCACAAACAGTAAGGGTTGAGTGCTTGACATCTTCCACCCTGAAGTTCAGCACAGGCTCCCCTCAGGGCTGTGTGCTCAGCCCCTATCCTCAAATCCATCCAACATCATAATAAAGTTTCCAGATGACACAATGTTGTTGGGGTGTATAACTGGAGGGGACAAATCAGCATACAGGGAAGAAGTCCAGAAGGTATCCACAAGGTGTTCAAAAAACAACTTACATCTAAATACTAGCAAGACAAAGGAGATGGTGCTAGATTTCCAGAAGCACAGAGAGAAACCTGCCCCACTGTATATCAAGGGGGGGCATGTGGAGAGGCTTTCCTCTTTTAAATTCTTGGGAGTGCTCATTAGTCAAGATCTCACTTGGAAAAACAACACATGCCTGGTGGTTAATAAGGCTCAACAGACACTTGATTTCCTTAAGAGTCCTGTGGAAAAATCAGGTGGAACAACAGCTGATGACTTCCTTCTATCGGTCCATGATAGAAAGTGTCCTCACATACTGTATAACAATATGGTACAATCAGGTGGGATTCCAATTTTTTAACAACTGGTTCTGTGGGTGTGGCTAGGTGGGGCATGCCTTTTTTTTGCGGCAACCCCCCCGCGTTCTGTTTTTGGGCCTCCTAGAAGCCTCCTGGCGGGACGTTTTTGCTTCCCTGAGGCCCAGGAAGGCACCAAACTGCACGCCCCTTTTTGCCTCCTGGGCCTCAGGGAAGCCTCCTGGATGAAGCAGTAAGACAACGAGGGGGATCCCGGCACAGCTGATTGTCAGAACAGCTGATTGTCAGGAGGAAAAAAAAAGAAATACCTTAAGGAGTGACTGGGCGGGGGAGAATGCCATCAGTGATATCAGGTGTGTGTGATAAGGACTGACTGGGAGGGGAGGGGAGGGGTGGGTGGAGGGGGCGGGGCCAGCCAGAGGCACAATTTTCTGGTTCTCCGAACTGCGCAACCCACCCCTGGGTACACTGGTTTAACAGCTGCGGACAGGAAGACACTACAGAGAGTGATCAATTCGGCACAAGAAACCATTGGTTGCCCTCTAACACCACTGGATGACATTGCCAGGTCTCGCTGTTTCAGCAGACTAAGGAAGATGAGTAAGGGATGATTCACACCCTGGCCAGTGTCTCCCGCAAAACATAGTCACCAAACCAGTAGTAACACAGGTTGAATCCCACCCCTGAATGCATGGAATGTGGCAGCACAGGCCACAACACAGCTTTACACCCAGGGACTTTACAACACACTTACAGTGGCATTGAGCACGGCAGGGAGGAAGAACACACTGCTACAACTGTTAAGTTTGAGCAATGAGAGGCTGAACCAGAGCATGAGTGCAACAATACTTTATTTTACAATAAAGGGCTGACTGTGCTTGCCAAGCCTGGAACTGGCTCGCAGCAATCAGCAACCGGTTGGACCCCGCAGCCTGCTTTTATAGCTGGCTGCTGGGGAGAACCAACCAATGGGAATGGGGGAATAACGCCCACATAAAGTGAGTGGACCTGAGTGAGAACTCCTTGAGTCCTCAGGACATAACACCCCTTCCCCCCAGATGCGAACATGCATAGTCCTTGAGGTAGACGGGGGGTTTGTGTTGGCGCCCGGAACGGCGCAACTCGGGAACATTGTCTGTCTGTTCGGTATCAGTCTGTGACGGTTGAGCCGGCATAGTGTCGCCAACACTCTCTCTGGATTGGGCATCCTCGGAAACCACCGGGTTGGTTACTGGGGTCGAGCTCTCGTGGGTTGGATCAGGCTGGTCAACTCTCTGGGCGCTGTTGTCCGAGTTTGGGCTGACCGGAACGACCGCTGGTGCAGACTGGTCACTGAGTGCGATGTGGCTGGGCGGCGGATGAGGCGGTTCCCCTTCGACTGGAGACTCTGGATTCTTGTTGGCAAGGGTGCTGAGGCGCCTTCTAAGCTGGTCTATGTGTCTCCTCCAGACGCGACCATCCTCCAGCCTGACTCTATACGATCTCGGCCCGGTGACGGCGATGACCTCGCCTGGAATCCAAAGTGGGTCCCCAGCGAAATTCCTTGCGAATATCGGCTCCTGTAACATAAAATGTCTAACCCCCGAAGTAGAAGCGAGGGGAGAGTCAGGGCAGTATTGTGGGTGCAGTCTGTCCAATACAGTCCTCAGGCGCCGGCCCATCAGAAGTTCCGCTGGGGACTTATTGGTGACTGCACAGGGGGTTGAGTGCTGGCTCATCAGGAACCGTGAGAGTTTGTGGTGCCAGTCATCTCTGCCAAACCTAGCGAGGGCCTCTTTGGTGGTCCTGACGGCCCTTTCAGCCAACCCATTACTGGCAGGGTGAAATGGGGCTGTGAAAATGTGGCGAATGCCCAGGTTGGCTGCAAAACGGCTGAATTCTACTGATGCGAACTGTGGGCCATTATCGGAGACCATGGAGTCGGGTAGTCCATGTGTAACGAACAGGCGCGTTAACGCGTTGGTGATTGCTAGTGTGGTGGTCGTGGATAGCTGTGCCACGTCTATCCATTTGGAATAAGCGTCCACGACCACTAGGAACATCTTTCCATGCACGGGGCCGGCCAGATCGATATGGATTCTAGACCAAGGGGCGCTGGCGCTCTCCCATCTGGTAGGGGTGGCGATGGGGGGAGCAGGACGGGATTTCTGGCAAATGCTGCAGGAACTTACCCAATTGACAATGTCCTCGTCTAGACCCGGCCACCATACGTAGCTGCGTGCTAATGCCTTCATTCTCACGATGCCGGGGTGTCCCTCGTGCAACGCCTCCAGGGCTCGGGTACGCAGCGAGGTCGGAATGACCACTCGAGTGCCCCACAGTAGACAACCCTGCAAACTGGACAGCTCCTGCATGCGAGTCTTAAAGGGTGTGAATTTGTTATCAACGTTGCCTCCCGGCCACCCCCTCCTCACCCAGTCGAGCACCTGGTCGAGCGTTTGATCTGCTTTGGTTTTAGCGGCGATGTCAAGGGCGGTGATGGGCAGGTCCAACTGGGTGATCTCGAAAATGGCGTTGACAGGAGCTGGGTCTTCAGCCGGAGCGGGTAAGGGGCAGCGACTGAGAGCGTCGGCGTGGGATAGAGTTTTGCCCGGGCGGTGAATAAGTTTGTATGAGTAGGCCGCTAGGAAAAGTGTCCACCTTGTCATCCTAGGGGAAAGGACTTGAGGGGTCTGTTTGTCGCCGGCCAGTAGGCCCAGGAGGGGCTTATGGTCAGTGACCAGTTCGAAGAAATGGCCAAAAAGGAATTCGTGAAACTTTTTCACGGCCGCAACAGCTGCTAGGGCTTCCTTGTCGATCTGGCTGTAATTTCGCTCCGTGGCCGAGAGCGTCCTGGAGAAAAAGGCGATGGGGGCCTCGGCGCCATTGGGGAGTCTGTGACTAAGGACCGCCCCAATTCCAAAAGGGGATGCGTCTGCTGCTAGTACTAAAGGAAGGTTGGGGTCGAATTGGATGAGCACTGCCTCTGACGTAAGTAGTGATTTGACGGCGTTAAACGCCTGGTCTTCTTTGTGCCCCCAGTGCCACGGTGACTTTTTGTCTAGTAATCTGTGTAGGGGTTCGGCTACTGAGGCTTTATGGGGCAAGAAGGATGCATAAAAGTTCAGCAGCCCCAAGAAAGCTTGTAGCTCCGTTTTGGAGGTTGGTGTGGGAGCTTCGTGGATTGCCCTAACCTTGGACTCCAGGGGGTGAATGCCAGAGGCGTCAATTTTATAACCCAGAAAGTCCACCTGTCTAGTGGCAATGGCGCATTTTTCTTTTTTTAACTTGAGGCCATGCTGTCTGAACCTCTCTAACACTGCTCGCACTCTCTGGAAGAGTTGGGGTCTGTCCCTGGCCGAGACCAAGATGTCGTCGAAGTATGGTACTACACCAGGGAGGCCCTGTAAAATCCGCTCCATGAGGGATTGAAAAATACCCGGGGCAACACTTACGCCAAATTGGAGACGCTTGCATCGGAAGGCACCCCTGTGAGTGACGATGGTCTGAAGTTCCGCTGTTTGGTTATCAACAGGGAACTGCTGATATGCTTGAGACATGTCCAATTTAGCAAAAATACTGCCCGGTTCGAATGTGTGTAATAAGTGCTGAATGACGGGCACAGGGTAGGCGCTAACTTGTAAATATTTATTGATTGTTGTCTTGTAGTCCGAGCAAATTCTCAGGCTACCATCTTTTTTAAGGGGTGTGACAATGGGCGTCTCCCACTTGGCGAAATCTGTTGGCTCAATGACCCCTTGTTTTAGTAGTTTATCCAATTCAGCGTCTAGTTTTGGTCGAATAGCAAATGGAACTCTACGTGGTTTTAATCTGATTGGGACTGCCTGGGGGTCAACGGTGAACGAGATGGGGGTTCCATTATAACACCCCAGCTCCTCGCTGAACACATCTGCGTAGTCAGCGAATAAGGAGTCAGTGTCTGAGGTTGAGACAGCATGGACTCCTGTTAGCCCTAGGCCGAGGTGGGGAAACCAATCGAGCCCCAATAAGGTGGGTAGATTGCCGTTAACTACCACTAGAGGTAGGTGGCCTTTAAAAGCTCTAAAACTGACAAAGAACTTGCCTCTGCCGATCACGGGAATGGCCTTCCCCTGGTAGTCCTTCAGACCGAACTGGCATCTCTGAAGCCGGGTAGTAGATAGGCTGGGGTGGAGTCTCTTGAGGGTGTTCCACGAGATTATTGAGAGCGCTGACCCTGTGTCAACCTCCATGTGGCACGGTTTACCTTCTAGGGAAACGGAGAGAGAAATTTTACTAACAGTGTGGCAAGTACGTCTGGCGAGGCGGTGCGTGCGACAGTTTAATACTTGCCTCTGTGGTCCCGAGTGCGAGGACGGGGGTCTGTGTGCAGCACTTTGGGGGGCTTGGCAGACTCTCGCGATGTGCCCCCTCTTATGGCAGTTGTTGCAGGTGGCTCCTTTAAATTTGCAGGTGGCCCTTTGATGCGATCCCCCACAGGCTAGGCACAGTGTGATGTGCTTGGGTGGACCGGTGTTTTCTTGTTTGGCCCCTACCTGTGACCGACTGTCGTTGGCGAGGCGGTGGACGTCGTTTTCATCGTTGTGGGTTTCCTCCGCTTCCACCTCTTTGGAGTGGACTGGGAACGATGCTAGCTTGGCACTTGGGCCCTGAATTTCGGTGGCTGAGTTTGTTGCTAGCTCGGCTGCTAGGGCCTCCTCGACCGCTTGTGCGAGGTTGAGGTCTTTTTTTGCTAGCAGGCGCCTCTGTAGGTTGAGATCCTTGACCCCACAAACTAATTGATCGAGGAGCATGTCCTCCAGGTATGTTCCAAACCCGCAGTGCAGGGCTGCTGTTCTGAGGGCGGCCATATATTGATTGATGGTCTCCTTACTCGATTGCTTCCTCATACGGAACGTGAACCTCCTGGCGATTTGTGAAGGCCGGGGAGCATAGTGGTTAGTGAGGATCTCAAGCCACTCGGACCACGGAACGTTTTTCAACTCTCTCGGCGCCACGAGTGCTGCGGCGGTATCGTAAACGGTGGCTCCACAGTAGATTAGGAAATAGGATTTTTTCCGATGCTCTCCCGCATCCGCCAGGCCGACCGCATCGATGTAATGATTGAAGCGGTTCTTATACGATTCCCACTTCTCTTCGTCTGGTTTGAACGCCGGGAATACTGGGTTGGAACTCATGGTGCTGGAACGGCTGGGCTACCTGCGGAAAAAATCTCTCTGGGACAACGGGCGCTCGTGGGTTACTAGTGATATCAGCTCTGGAGAGGTTTTTTGCTACCCTCTCTTTCTCTCTCTGGGTTACCACGTTGGCTGTTAGCCGTTGGAGGTGTCTCGATTCGCGCCAAAATGGGCGTTAGTGACTTCCTACAGCGCTGTGCTGTGTCTCATACTGGCTCGAAATTCAAATGACACCCGTTTGAATTTCGCGCCAAATACAGAGCGGCTGCGGCTCGCAGCGCTTCACTTTCCCTGCAGCGGGGCTAACAAGCGGCTACAGACGCTTCTAACTTTTGAACCAGACTGCTTTCTCTGGCTGCGGATCAGCGTTTGCTCTTTTTGATCGCTCGTTTTGTTGGCTGACCGCTCTCTCTGGCTGCGGATCAGCGTTTCCCTTATCGCCAGCCGATCGCTCTCTCTGGGCTGCGGATCGGTGGCTAGTGACTCAGCGGTTGCATGGTGCTTCTGGTAGCCATCCCATCCTCGTCGCCAGTGTTAAGTTTGAGCAATGAGAGGCTGAACCAGAGCGTGTGTGCAACAATACTTTATTTTACAATAAAGGGCTGACCGTGCTTGCCACGCCTGGAACTGGCTCGCAGCAATCAGCAACCGGTTGGACCCCGCAGCCTGCTTTTATAGCTGGCTGCTGGGGAGAACCAACCAATGGGAATGGGGGAATAACGCCCACATAAAGTGAGTGGACCTGAGTGAGAACTCCTTGAGTCCTCAGGACATAACAACAACCATAACAGAAATCAGTACAAAATGCACAGAAGTCTGCAAAGAGATTGCAGACAGCAAGTCCTGCTCCAAAATCTGTTTAGTCAGAGTCTACCCAGCAGGCCATAGAGACAAAGCCATTAAGCTTTACACCATTCTAGACGACCAAGATAACAGGTCTTTAGCTAGCTTAGCCTTCTTTGATGCCTTTGGCATTAAAGGCTCCAGCACTCCATATTCCTTAAAAACTTGTGCAGGAATTGTGGAGATGGTGGGGAGAAGAGCATCTGGTTACCAAGTCGAGTTGGTAGATGGGAACACATGGCTGACTTTGCCAACTCTTATTGAATGCAACCAGATCCCTGCCCATAGATCTGAAATCCCTATGCCAGATGCATTGATTAATCACCCACATTTGAACCACATAGCGCATCTGATACCAAAGCTCGATCCTCAGGCTTAGATAGTCTTGCTCCTAGGGACAGATATTTTACGAGTCCAGAAGGCAAGAGCTCAGATCAATGGTCCCCACAATGCTCCATACATTCAGAAATTAGATCTGGGTGGGTTATTATAGGAGATGTCTGTTTAAGAAGCATGCACAAACCAACCTCTGTTAGCAACATGCTGACAAGGACATTAGAGAATGGACATCTTTCTATTAGGAAAGTTAGGAAGTACAAAAACTTGAAGTCAATTCCAGAACATTCCCAAATGCTAAAAGCAGACAGATTTGTGCTCAAAACACTTGAAAAGGGATGTTTCAAATTAAACATGGTTCGATATTAAATGTTTTGCATTTCATAACAAGTTAGAAGGGGAATGCCTGGGTCTAGGAATTATTTTTGGTATACACAATTTAATACAACGTTTAAAACAGAGTATATTACTTTGATGAATTAGACTGATAGATTAAAGAGGATTTAATAATATAAACAGGTACAGGACTTGTTTTACTGTTTGACTAAAACATAGAATACATGTATGTAATTCAACCACAAAAGTAATCAGAATTTCCTTATGGAAAAGCAATACATAGGTTTCAAATTAGTAATTAATCAGTAAGATGTGATCCATGTTTTGAGGGCTAGCTGGATCTCTAGAACTATTACTTGTCCATTACAATCATTGTAAAACATTATTCAGCTATATTAATAAGAACTCTGGCAAAAAGAATAATGACTTTTGAAAAGGAAAAGCTGTGCAAACCACATTAACTTATTTTTATTTTGTTTATCAAATTTAGACACCTCACATCTCACTGTCTATGTGACAGCAACTTTCAAATGATTGAATGCATTAAGTAATCACACTATGACCCTAATGCAGTAAAATGTGTCAGGAAAAAACACTTGCATTTAAAATTATGTAATCTATTTCTAACCAATCAGAAGTTTTTGTATAATGAAGTACAGCAAAGTTAACATTCTGTTCCATTAAACTGGAATTCATAATACTATTTCCGGTGTATGAGTGGAAATTGACAGGAAACTTTTTTCTACTGTGCATAATAATATGTTATGACTCCCCTTCAAAATTCAAACGAACAAAACAGAAAGCAGCTGCTTCAAAATTAAATCAAACAGAAAGAAGTCTTGCAAGATAACGGCTGGCAGAAATCTCAATCCACAGCATAAATCTTTACTCTGTCCGGCAAACCAGTCCTGGCAATAAATCTCAAGTCTCAGAGCTTCTTGCTGTAATGTCCTCACTCAATAAGTCACTTTGTTCCTGGCAAATTCTACCAGCCCAGCTGTGTCCTTTTATACTCATTGAGGCAACGTGCTAATTTACTGACTCGCCCTCCTCCTTCGTTCCAGCTGAGTTTGCCTTCTCAAATGTCTTCTGTTCCTTACATTTAACCACAAATTTTCCAAGTTCTCATCTCCACTAGAAGACTCTCTCAAAACTTCCCTGTCAGCCATTCCCGGCTGTTGATCAGATAAGGAACCAGAGGTGGTCAAAGGTCCTGACAATTCTAATACATCAGGTCTGTCTTCCTTTGTCATGTCCATCTCCTCATCCTGGTTACTAGTCCAATCACTGAGCCATGCCGGCACATATTTTTCTGCCATGTCCTCCTCACTTGAACTCATATCAGTCACAGGAGCTGAATCCAAGCCCGGAGCCAACACAATAATATATGTATAATACTCTGACAGAGGAAGGACACGTTTAGTTTGTTGAAGTTATGACAAATAGACTATTTCATTCAATAGAATACAACCATATTGTCTGTTTAGAATGTACTGTTCCTTCAATAAGCTACTTCAAATGTGGAAATCAGATTCCACCTGAGGGAAAGAAGAGGCACAACAGGGTAAGGTTCTGAATTCCATCCATTATAGTAGGGGTCGCCAACCTTTTGGACCTTAGGGACCACCAAACTCATAATTTTAGATCCCAGGGACCACTAACTGGTTCTGTGGCTGTGGCCTAATTTGTGGGTGTGGCTTGGTGGTCATGTGACTGGCTGGGCATGGCTTGTGTGTAATATTATAAATATTTATATAAATATTGAATTTTTTATAAAAAAGAGCAACTTTTCCCCAAAATCAGGCAAAGCATGCAGGCAGATTGAGTTGCTCACAGAATCACAGATTCATTCAGAAATCTATCTATCTGCCATTGGCTAGCTCAGTCTGTCACATAAAATTTGCTTGCAAGCAAACTCATAAAATTTGCTTGCAAGCAAACTCACAAAATTAACTCAGAACACACCATGCATGTAAATATTGAATTTTTTATTTTAAAAAAGAGCAACTTTTCCCCAAAATCAGGCAGAGCAGGCAGATTGAGTTGCTCACAGAATCATGCAGTGATCTATCTGCCATTGGCTAGCTCAGTCTCTCAAATTTGCTTGTGGTGAGTCTGCACTGAATTTGCTTGCAAGCAAACCTTCAGTCCTAAAGGAGGTTTGGCTGTACTTAAAAGCAGAGCCAAAGATCTAAAGACTAGCTAGAAAGCAACCATTTCCTGCTTCCTAGCTAATCGAAATCTCCCGGCACAGCAGAAGAGATGATGGTCGGAAAAAGGAAAAATAGCGATTTAGCAGCCAAGTTTACCTGGTAGTGAATGAGTGGGCGGGAGGGTTCCCGCGGGCCATGTGGGCGGCACAGCCTTGTGTTTCTGCCAGCCTGGATTAATTGCTTTGAGGGTGAGATTTCTCTGCGGCCCACCAAAATTTTCTCACGGCCCACCGGTTGGCGACCGCTGATCTAGTCCAACCCCCCACCCAAGCGGGAGACCCTACACCATTTCTGACAGATGGCAGTTGAATCTCTTCTTGAAAGTCTCAATGGATGGTGCTCCCACAACTTCTGAGGGCAAGGTGTTCCATTGGTTGATTGTTCTCACTGTCAGAACGCTTCTCCTTATTTCCAGGTTAAATCTCTCCTTGTTCAGTTTCCATCCATTATTCTTTGTTCTGTCTCACCTGTAGCCACGAGGTGAGAGTCCAAATTTCCAAAGGAAAATACACAAACAGACAGGAACAGGAATGACAGAGTTAACTTCCTCTGGCTGAATCAGTCTTGGGCAGTTTTCCCAGAAGCTGCCTGCCAAGTCTGATAATGAGCAGAACCATAAATCAGAGGAGAACGCCACACAGAATAATTTGTCCAAACTGCTAACTCAAATAAACAAGTTGACCGGAACAGGGATTCAGAGCTAACACGCCTCCTTATATTCCCTGAGGGGCATGTCAGCCTCTTTTCTCAGTCCCTGATTTGACATTTCCTTTTACGTTGTATGTCAAGTTTCTGCCTGCGTCTTTGCATTGCATCAGACCAGCATTTCTTGGCTTGATCTTCAGCTAATGACTCCAGCACGCTCTCCTGATTATCTGCCAACACCTGAGGCACAATCAGGGAGGAAGATTCTGGGGAGGAAGATGATTCCAAAACTTCCAGCAAAGCAGGCTCAAACCTTAGAGCCAAGTCCTCCTCTTCCTCCTGACTCCCGCCTGTGTCACTCAACAAAGCAGGCTCAAACCTCAAGGCCAGATCTTCCTCATCACTCGAGCCTATGTCTTCTGACAGAGCAGGTTCAAACCTCCGAGTCACAACAATTCTTTGTCCAGCCTACAGGTGCTTTAGAAAAAGGGACAGGCTTCCGGTGGCAGGACAGGGCGAACGGAGGTGAAGAAGACTGTTGCGGTCTTTGAACACCTTTTCTGGTGCCAGGAGCAATCCCCCAGGGATACACGAACCCTGGAGTGGTTCGTGTCAATGTGGAGAACCTTGAGCGGCAGAGTGGGGAAGGCAACCCCCCGACAGCGAAGAGGGAAACTCCCGAGCCTGGCGCAGAAGAGTAAGCTGTCATTCTATAGCGGCTTCAAGTCAGGTCTGCCACTTGGGTGAATAAGCAAAGCAGTGACAGCCTGCGAGGTCGAGAGTAACAGGAACAGAGAAACGGTTTATAACTTGGAACCTTTGAAGACTGAAGATAGCAAAATGACAGAAGAATGACAGTGTAAATTCTTCTCTCCTGGTTGTGATTAGCACCTTTCAGAAGTCAGGCGGAAAGCGGCCAGAAAAGCAGCTGGGAAAATGAAAGGACTATAATGGAGAGCGGAAAAGCCCAAGCACAAAAGTGAAAGCGCAGATTTTACCCTGTGAAAGGGAAGCTCTGGGGAAAGAGGGAGATTGTCAAAACCAGGAGATTGGAGGTCCGGAATTGGTGAGGGGCTTCATCTGATTTTTGGACCTTTCTTTTTGACTTTACTTGAGAAAAGGGAGGCGACGGAGGTGAAAGAATACTGGCATTGATCGAGTCTGATGAATCCTCAGATCTGAGCGCAACACGACTATCACATCTATTTAATATTGTGGAGAAGACAAACTGAGCATTAAATTGGACTTTGGAAGATTTGTATGTTGATTTAAAAGTTGGAAAGCAAAGAAAGAAGAAGCAAGAGGAAGAAGGCAGAGACAAACAGAAGGCTGGGAAAGACGGTTTTGGGACTGCAGATTAGTCAGTACATTACACCATTTGCTGATTGGAATGCTGAAAAGAATCCTCTAGCTGGAAGATGGACTTTTAGCTCACCCAACTTGCTTCCTTTATTACGTGGTACTACTTAATATTACTAGTTTGGCACTACTTTCTCCTTAAGATGACTTCCTTGCTTTTTGTTTGTTGATTCTCTGAAGCTGTGGTAATCTCTCTCCTACCCTTTCTGCCTCCCTATTGTATCTCCTAAATAGCTTACATAATTCTACTTATGGGGGGTATACTATTATTATAGAGTTAAGAGATTACTGTTGTAAGTATTAATAGCAAAGAGGGATAAACTCTGTCGATATAAACTATAAATTATTTAGACTACTTAAGACATTTAAGATTAATTCCTTAAAGTGTTAATTGATGTACTATTGCTGACCAATTTTCTTATTACATAGACTAGAATACTGTAGTAGATATCTATTTATGATATAGGGGAAAAGACTGTGGAGTGAGATATTAAATTGAAATACGTGAATAGACTTTCAAATACAAGATCCAAACACTGAATGGTGATTTGGGATAATATATCTAAAATTGTGCATCAACAAAAACAAATACTTAGAGAAATGACATCCATGACAACTATGGCCTTAAAAACAGGAAGGAAGGCTACCCCGACCCTATCGACTACGTTGACACCCACCCCACCAACAACTCAGAAAACTATTGAGGAGTCCTTAACAGGGGAAAAGCAGCCTAATGTCCCCAACATTAAAGTACAAACTTCCTTATTATCCTTGCAGGAAGCTATATCTAAAATGCAAGAAATGATGATTAAAAATCACAATGAAACTAGAGCAGATATAAGCAAACTGAAAGATGAGATGGGGAAACTGAAGGCTGAAATGAAAGCGGATATATCAAAGGTGGAGGGTAAGATAGGGTCTCTACAGCAGGCCATGGAGAAAAACGAAGTGAAAATAGATATTTTAAGTCTTTACTATATGTATCTGGTAAAATTCCCAATAAAAAAACCTCCAGTTTCAAATCTATGTGTTTCTTTGTCAGAGATGACCTAATTAAAGAGTTTGATGAGGTATATAGGGTTAGCACAAGCTACGCCAGATGCAACAACTGCCCAAGAGAAATCCATATCCGCTTCTCTAGGAGATGTCTGAGAGATTTAATTTTGAAAATGTCTAGGGAGGAAACGATATCATATAAAGGCAGAGAAATTATGATTTTAAAACAAATTCCAAAGAAAGTGAGGATGATAAGACAAGATTATAAATTTCTAGCTAATGATTTAAATAAAAAAGGAATCCAATTTAAATGGTTAATCCCAGAAGGGATGTTAATTATGTGGAAAGAGAGGAAAATCAAAATAGAATCGATAGAACAGGCCCAAGATTTTTATCAACAGCTCACGGATACGGATGGTCAATCCACTAAAGAAGAACTTAAAAGGAGACCACAGGAGGACCGATATCGTCACAGAACCCAAAAGGAACGACTTTCTCCAATTTCAGGAAGTGATAAACCACAACCTGGGAGAGAAGAGCAAACCCCACAACAACAACAAGAAGAGAATCGAATCATTACTAGGCAAAATCTAAGCAGACGTAGATAAATGGTGGAGGGGAAGAAGCTGCTCTCCATCAATATAAATGGATTAAATTCAATATCAAAAAGAAAAAGGATATTTTCAAAACTTATTCGACATAACGCAGATATAATATGTCTTCAAGAAACACATATTTTGAAAAATGATGAAAGACATCTAATTTGTCCAAAATTAGGGAAACTTTTTACGGCACCGGCCGATAAACACAAGAAAAAAGGAATTGCAATTTACGTAAAACAAGATGTAAAGGCAGAATTAACCTGGTCGGATCCCGAAGGAAGAACTCTGGTTATACAAGTTTGGATAAACCACATCACATTTTTACTTGTAGCAATCTATGCCCCAAATGAAGACCAAGGGAAATTTTTTAAACACCTCCACCAAAAAATAGTAGGCTTTGAAAAAAGGAACATTTGCTTGATTGGCAATTTTAACTCCATTGCAGACTACCAAAAAGACCATAGTAATATGGGAAAAAACAAGAAGGGGAAAAGGGAACTTTCTGCGGCATGTAAGGAAATGATGAAAGAATTAAATTTAAAAGATTTATGGAGGGAACGGAACCTGGAAGAGAAACAATTTACATACTATTCCAATCCACATAAGACTTGGACTAGAATAGATATGGCTTGGATGGATTTGGATTTGGCTAATGAAATAAAAGAAATTAAAATCCTACCAAATGAATGGGCTGACCACAACCCAATACAGCTAATTTGGAGAGACAGGAGAGGAATAAAAAAAAGATGGACGCTAAACACCCAAATAGTAAACGAAGAAGAGTATATCAATAAGCTGAAAGAGGAGCTAAACTATTTCCTAAAAGATAATAATAATGAAACAACTTCAAAACAGAACATTTGGGATACTATGAAAGCAATTATAAGAGGTACAACAATTTCCTATAATGCTATGAGAAACAAGAGAACTTATGCCCGACAAAACGTATTACAACAACAAATCAAAGACTTAGAAATACAATTACAAAAAACCCCCAAGATCCAAGGAATACAAAACCAGTTAATATTAGCCAAACATAAGCTGAATTTAATTGAACAAGATAAAATAGAAGTTAGTTTGAGAAGGTCCAAACAAAATTATTTTGAACACGCTAATAAACCAGGAAGATGGCTATCTTATAAACTTAAAAAAGAAAAAGAAAAGAGACTGATACACCAACTAATAGACGAGAAAGGCATACCACAACATGAGATTGAGAAGAAAAAAGATATTATATTAAACTATTTTCAAAGATTATATAAAAAAGAAGAAATCAATGAAGACAAAATAAGAACTTATCTGGATAATACGAATGATAAAACAATAGGGGAAGGAGAGAAAGAATTATTAAATAAGGATATTACACTGTCTGAGTTGAAATCTGCAATGGAGAACCAAAGTAATAATAAGTCCCCTGGTCCAGATGGGATTCCAGTAGAATTGTACAAAGCTACAATAGAGTTAGTAGGGCCACTGATGCTGGAAGTGTTCAATGAAGTACTTTTGGCAGCCAAAATGCCAGACTCATAGAGAGGGGCATTGATTTCATTAATTCCGAAGGAGGATGTAGATGCCAGATATATCAACAATTATAGACCAATTTCACTTTTAAACGCTGATTATAAATTATTTACCTCAATTATAGTGAATAGAGTAAAACAAGTTTTAAATTTATACATTCATGAAGATCAAAATGGTTTCCTTCCGTCCCGCCAAATCAAAAATAATCTAAGAACTGTTATTGACGTCTTAGAATATTATGAAGTTCATCCAGAGAAACAATTTGCACTCATGTTTTTAGATGCTGAGAAAGCATTTGATAATCTACATTGGCACTTTTTAATACAAAAAATCTATAACATGAGTCTGGGCACTAAATTCGAGAACATTATCTCAACAATTTACAACACCCAACAGGCCAACATACTAATTAATGATGAACAAACAGGCCCATTAAACATTGAAAAGGGCGTCAGACAGGGTTGCCCCCTCTCACCCCTCCTATTTATACTTGCTTTAGAATCACTGTTAACGCGGATAAGACGAAACTCTGAAATCCAAGGAGTAAGGGTCAAAGCAGAGGAATATAAACTACAGGCATTCGCAGATGATATGGTTTTCTTCCTAGAGGAACCCATGGAAAAAGGACATAGCCTAATAAAAGAACTAGAATAATTCGGTTCAGTAGCAGGATTAAAGATCAATAGAAATAAGACGAAATTAATGACTAAAAATCTAACAGAGACTCAGAGAAAAGAATTAGAAAAAACCATAGGGATACAGGCAACAAAAAAGGTCAAATATTTAGGCATATGGTTAACACCACATAGTAAATCGCTCAAAGAGAATAATTATGATAAACTATTACAGCAAATTAAGAAAGACCTAGAATCCTGGAATAAGCTGTAGCTTTCTCTACTGGGCAGGATTGCCACGATCAAAATGAACATCCTACCAAAATTCCTTTACTTATTCCAGACAATCCCAATTAAATTACCAAAAATTTTTATTGAAGATATAAATAAGGTAACACTTAAATTTATTTGGCAAGGGAAAAAAGCTAGAATCAATATTAAGGCTTTACAAGATGCAAAAAGTAGAGGGGGGCTCCCAAATTGGGAATTATATTATTGGGCAGCCAACTTATTATGGTTAAAAGACTGGGTTAATTTACTCAATAAAAGAACCTTAGCCTTAGAAGGGCACGATCTTCAGAGAGGGTGGCACGCATTTCTATGGGAAGTGGGGAAAACTAAACAGTCGTATTTTCATAGACACCTTATTAGAGATTCATTATTAACTAATTGGAAAAAATATGCAAAAAACATTATTTAAAAATTCCGATTTGGCTTTCAACAATGGAGGCAATGGTTCATCCCAACAATTTGGATATAACAAAAATGACTAAATATAAAGATTTATTAGACCCTCTAGGAAAATTAAGAACTCGACAGGATTTACAGGAACAGGGATTTAAAATTGACCAGTGGTTATATATACAAATCCATAGCAGATACAAACAAGATATCAAAGAGTTTGGAATCTATAGCAAATTACAATATTTAGATAAAATCTTATTAGGATCAAATAAAAAGAATATTTCCAAATTTTATAAATATTTATTGGAGGTAGAATTAGAGCAAGAGATAGTGAAAGGGAACATGATAACGTGGAGTAGGAATATTGGAAGAAGCATTACATTAACAGAATGGGAAAAGATCTGGAATAGAAACATCAAGATTACGAAATCGGCGGCGTACAAAGAAAATATGTATAAAATGTTATATAGATGGCACTTATCCCCTTCGAGGTTGGCGAAGATGAACCCTAACACAAGCTCAAGGTGTTGGAAATGCAAAAGCACGGAAGGAACATTTTTCCACACGTGGTGGTCTTGTAAAACTACTCCAAAATTTTGGCAAAAAATCAGAAAATGGTTGGAGGAGATAACTAAAGAACAAATAGACTATAAACCAGAGTTCTTCCTGTTAGGGATCTCTGATAGATATTTATCCCAAAAGACAAAATATGTAATAAACCATATTCTAACTGCGGCTAGATTAGCGTTTGCTCAATGTTGGAAATCACCTCATACACCTTCAGAGCAAATGGTTATTCAGAAAATTTGTGAGTGTGCTGAAATGGATAAACTAATGATAGCGTTAAAAAACAAAGAGTCCTCAACATTTTACGACAACTGGGACTCATGGTATAATTGGCTTACACAGAGACAAATTATGTAAATGATAAAGAGTAGCTTAAACATAATGGAAAAGAGGAGTAGATCGGATATGACGAAGAGAAATGATCCTTACAGACTGTCACAAAAAGATATCGTTCGTTTTTAATTGTACTTTCTACCCTATTCTCCCTCCCCTTCCCTTCCCTTCCCCTCTCTCCCTCTATATCTTTTCTCTTCCCCCCAACCGGCCTTTATCCGGTGTCTTAGGCCGGGTGTTTTCTTTCTTTCCCCCTAGCCATTTTCTTTCTATTTTGTAAATGTATTGTCGATGTGTTTTTAAATTGTAAATTCAATAAAATCTATTTTTTTAAAAAAAGAAAAATAGCTTGACCCTTTGTATAAGATGTTTTACAGGTGGCATTTCCCCCCAACAAGAATAGCAAGAATGTTCAAGAACAAATCTGAAAAATGTTGGAAATGTCATCAGGTACCTGGCTCATATTACCATATGTGGTGGTCTTGTGCGGATGCAAAAAAATATTGGACTAAAATCCACACATGGTTGGAAAAAATGACAAAAAAGCATATAGACTTGAAACCAGAGATATTTTTATTGGGAATTTTACCTGAAATATATAGTGAAGAATTGAAATATCTGATTGTAAATGTATTAACAGCGGCTAGGATTGTATTTGCCAAAAACTGGAAAAATGAGAAAATACCATCACAGGAGGAAATTATTAAGAAAATATTGAAATGTGCTGAAATGAGTAGATTGACATTTGAAATCAGAGAACAAGATGATAAACAATTTTATAAGATTTGGGATCTAATCTATCAATGGTTAGACAATCAAACATGGTAATGAAATATGTAGATTTTTAGAACATAATGAATATATAAAGATGTATTTTTTATTATATCTACAAAATGATTGTAGGATAGATCTGAGATGATAATATGAACTGTCATAAGTCAAATTAAATAAAATATGGATTATCTCGTAAAACATGAATGAATAATAGTATAGTATAGTCAAATGATTAATAATGATATTAATGTATTTAGGAATATTTGATTCACAATATGAGAACATATACAATGTAATTGTAATTGAAGACTATGAAGTGGAAGCACAAAACAATTTGTAAATCAACCGACACACTGTATGTACATATATGGAAGATGGCTTGATGTTTTTATGTTTTGTTTGTCTATGTCTTAAAACACAATAAAACTTGAAAAGAAAAGAAAATAGCTTGACCCCTTCCTCTCTGTGGAAGCCCCTCAAATATTGGAAGACTGCTATCATGTCTTCCCTGGTCCTTCTCTTCACTAGACTAGCCAAGCCCAGTTCCCGTAAGCATTCTTCATATGCCTTAGTCTCCAGTCCCCTAATCAACCTGGTTGCTCTTCTCTGTACTTTTTCTAGAGTCTCAACATTTTTTTTGTAATGTGGTGAACAAAACTGGATGCAGTACTCTGGGTGTGGTCTTACTAAGGCTTTATAGAGTGGTGTTAATACCTCCCTTGATCTTGATTGTATCCCTCTGTTACTACAACTTAGGATTGCATTAGCATTTTTGGCTGCTGCTGCACACTGCTGGCTCATATTTCGCTGGTTGTCCACTAAGACTCCAAGAACCCTCTCAGTTACTGCTATTGAGCCTGGTTTCACCCAGTCTATATGTGTACTTTTGGTTTTTCTTGCCTAAGTGTAGGACTTTACTTTTCTCTACATTGAATGTCATTTTGTTAGATATGGCCCAGTGTTCTACTCTGTCAAGATCCATCTGGATCTTGAGCCTATCTTCTTGGGTGTTAGCTATTCCTGCCAGCTCAGTATCATCTGCAAATTTGGTAAGTTCCCCTTCTATTCCCTCATCTAAGTCCTTAATGAAGATATTGAAGAGTACTGGGCCTAAGACAGAACCTTGTGGCACCCCACTGCTTACTTCCCTCCATGTAGACTTAGACCCATTAAGTACTACTCGTTGAGTACGGTTTGTCAGCCAGTTAGTTGCGAGTCCATCTTGTGGTGGTGCTATCTATTCCACTTTTTTCTAGCTTACTAAGAAGTAGGTTGTGGTCTACTTTGTCAAATGCCTTGTTGAAATCTAAATATATTATGTCCACAGTATTTTGCTGGTCCTCTAATTTAATCACTATGTTGAAGAATGAAATAAGATTGGTTTGGCATGATCTATTCTTAACAAACCCATGCTGACTGCTAGTTATTACTTTACTTGTTTCTAGATGTTGGCAGGTCTATTTTTAAACTATCTTTTCCAGTATCTTCCCAGGTATTGATGTTAGGCTGATTGGTCTATAGTTTCCTGGGTCTGGTTTTTTTCCCCTTTTTTGAAGATGGGAACCACATCAGCTCTTTTCCAGTCCTCTGGTAGTTCTCCGGTGCTCCAGGATTTTTGAAAGATATGGTGCAGTGGTTCTGAGATGACCTCTGCCAGCTCCTTTAAAACTCTGGGATGTAATCCATCAGGCCCTGGGGATTTGTGTTCATCAAGATCAGACAGGTGTTCTCTTACTATTTTTTGCTTATTTTAACTTTTATTTTGGGTCTGTCTTTTACAGTTATGTTTTTGGTGGGTTGAACTATAGTTTCTTTTTGCATGAAGACCAATGCAAAGAATGAGTTAAGCAGTTCTGCTTTCTCTCTGTTGCATGTTACTTCCTTGCCGTCTTCTCTCCTTAGTGGACCGACTGTTTCCTTGATTTTTTTTCTTGTTATTTATATGTTGGAAGAAACTTTTTTTAATTATCTTTGACTTTTGTTGCAAGTCTTTGTTCGTTCTGAGCCTTTGTTATCCTGACTTCGTCTTTGCATATTCTGGCTATCTGCTGATATTCTGCCTTAGTTATATGTCCTTCTTTCCATTTTTTTGCACTTGTCCTTTTTTTCTTTCAATTTGACAGAGAGATCTTTGTGCAGCCATGCTTGTTTCATCTTGGATTTCTTTTTTTTCTTTCTCAGTAGTATTGTGCTGGTTTGGGCTTCTATGATCAAACTTTTCAGAGTTTCCCAAGATTCTTGAGTTGTTTTCCCCTTTAGGATTTTCATCCATGGAATCTTTTCCAAGTTCTCTCTGAGTTTATTAAAATCAGCTCTTTTAAAATCCAAGACTCTGGTGTCATTATGTTCTGTTGCTTGTCTTTGTGTTATGTTGAATTCTAGTATGACATGGTCACTCTCACCCAAGGTTCCTGCAGTTTCAACTCCTCCTATTGCTTCTTCTCTGTTTGTAAGAATTAAGTCCAGTATGGCTGTCCCTCTAGTTTCACCCTCTACCTTTTGGACAACAAAGTTGTCAGCTAGGTTGGTTGGGAAATTATCTGATTTCTCACTTGGTGCAGTATTAGTTTTTCAATTGATATCAGGATAATTGAAGTCTCCCATTACTACTGTTGTGTGTTTCCTGCATATGTTTGTTAATTGGTTGGCAAAAAGGACATCTATATTCTCCATAGAGCTGCTGCGAGCATCCAGAGTGGGAGGTGCTCCAGTCTCGGCTCTCACAGGCTGAGCTTGAATTGAGGAACGCTCCTCCCCATCACATGGTCCCTCATAGCGTTCCCAGTTTTAGCTCAGCCTTGTGACAGTCAGGCTGTGTTTTCTCTGAGCTCTTGGCCGACTCAGGATTTCTCTTAGGATTTCTTCTTCACTTCCAGGTTGGATATTTTAATTTGAGTTATTCCTGCGCAGTTTACCTTGGGGTCTATAGCTTCCCTAGGGGAGCTTTCTTCCCCCTCCTGGGGTTTTTTTTTCTTTTTATTGGGCAGAATTCCAGCACTTCGCGTTGCTGGCGCCCCCCCCTCGCCTACCGCTTCGTTCGCTCTACTGCTGAGCGTCGCTTTCGTTCCTGCCTCCGATCGGTTGTTTCCCCCCCACTGAATGCCTATACACCAGGGGAGATCTAACTGCCCCATTCCTCCCGTTTTGGGGCCTCATAGGCCTCCTTCCCTGCCAGGAGAGTAATCTGCCGCTGATAGCCCCTTTCCGCAATGCATGGCGGCCGCCATTTTGGGCGCTGCCTAGTGGCCGGTTGCCATTTTGGGGCCATTCTAACAGTGCAACCAGGCTGCGTTGATAATTTATCTCACTAGGCAGATCCCCGGGGACTGCTTAGAGCCCGTCGCTCGTTCCCTCAGGGTCTCTTTCGAGGGTCTCTGAGCCTTCCTAAGGTCCATTGGCTTCCGCAGTCCTGCTCAGCTGGCAAGGTAGCAGCGCTTTTCAACCCCCCGGTCTTCGTCTGGGGAGGCAGCTGCTGTAGGCCATTATCTTTTTCTCAGTCCTGGCGTTTGTTTCAGCTGAGTGAACTACCATTTGTGCCTTACAACCACTGCTCCCTCCCTTTCTGGAGCAACTTTAAAGTATATTAATAAGAATAACAAATAAAACCAAAAGGGCAATAGGCCCAATTTCTTCATATATATATTCATCTTTGCTTATATTTCTGCACAATATCAGACCGTTTTTTTTAAAAAAGGAAAGCAATTAATAAATAAATGATTAAATTCAACAAAATATATAAAAAAAAACATAAAAATTTTTTTCACCAAAAGGGGGGCATGAAACAACTGCTGTGATACCTGGCCTTGGTGCAGGTCGCAAAACCAGATGAGCCAACCGTCTCTTACTAATTCTAAACAATTTTTTTCCAGCATTTTTTCCAGATGGCAGATGACAATTCTTCACGTGGACCTTCTCTGAAGGCCAAGTCCAAAACGCATTACCTGCGCAGACAGGCACAGGAGACCTCCAAAGCCTCACAGAAGGATGCCCTCAGACGCCACAAGGCATTGGAGAGGGAAATAGACAGGCGGTCTAGAGAGTCATGCTCCGTGCCTCTGGCCCTCCTCCCTGCCACTCCCTCTACCTCCACCCAACCCCACCTCCTCCTCCCTCGCCTACTCAATCTTCGGCCTCGGTGCCTAGACAAGCCCCTGAAGCTACATTCACCCCCACTGCTGCTGGCTTGCACCAAGAGGAACCAGAGGAGGATTCCATGGTCGAAATCCCTGAGAAAATGAGATCCTGGATGGAGTTTGCCATCTGCCAGGGAATCGCACAAGGTCTCCAGCAGATGGTCGGTCCGGCCCCTCGGCCTGCGGCCCCTGAAGTCCAGGCTCCATCCGTCAGATCTCTCCCCAGATCGGATGTTTCACATGGTCAGGTACTCTCCCAGAGGGAACTCCCTCTCTTTCATGGGGTAGAGGAGGAGGAGCAGGAACAAGATCAAGGGGACCCGATTCATTTCAGGGAAGAGGAGGACCTTGATTTGGGGTCCATGATCTATAGCGAACCCCTCTCGGGGGCAGACCCAATGGAGGGGGAGATGTCAGAGGATGAAGGCCTCACCCCAGACCAGCCCACCTTTGTAGGGTTGTTCAAGCCACATCTTTTCAGATCCATCCTTTTCAAGGCCAAAAATATCTCCGGCCTGATCTCCCAGCCTCCCCCTGAGCCCCTTCCCGCAGCCTCGGGGGGGCACGATGACTCCATCTTTAGTCAGCCAGTAGTAGAGACCGAGGTCATTCCAGTCCCACCTATCTTTTCCGATCTGGTTTCCAAACAACTGGCCTCTACAGGGGCACCTCCAGCCCCCTCCAGTCAGGACAAACGGTTTTTCAACCTTGATCCTGACTTCTCTCTCCTGTTAGACCCCGCCACAGTCGATGAACCCATTGTGGGCTTGGCTTCTTCCTCGCCCCCTAGCAATGGTCTAGAGGCCCTGAAACCATAAGACAAGCGAGCCGAGCTGGACTTACGCTGGGCTCACCAATCCGACGGCTGGGCCATTAGATCGGCCATGGCCGCATCTTTCTTCACCAGATCCTCAATCAGATGGCTCCACCAGCTAAGGCAACATGTCCCCGCATCTAATCTTAGGGCACACCAGGACATTGTGAAGCTCACGGCCGCAGCCGAATTCTCAGCCGACGCCACTTATCAGGCTGTGAAATTCTCCACCAGAGCCATATCCTCGCAGGTCACAGCTTGCCGCTTGCTCTGGCTCCGCCACTGGCAAGCGAACATTAAAAACAAGGTGAAATTGGCATCCGCTCCCATTTCGGGAGGTAAAGTATTTGGTCCGGTCCTTGATCCCTTGCTGGTCGAGAGTCGTAACAAGCGCAAATACCTCCCCTCTCTTTTTTGGAGGTCCGACTACAGAACTCCCCCGCCCTTTTGACGAGGATCCTTTCGTTCCTCCTTCCAGACCTCCTTTCCCCCCAGATACCAGAGATCTCCCTCCTATTGGCCGCCCCCATCACAAGATCGGGCCGAGTCCGCCGAGAGGTCCAGAAGGGGTGGCTCCTATAAAAGGCCCTTCCAGGGAACTGGGAGCAGGCCTTTTCGGTGCTCCAGATAACTTAACTCACTCACTTAACCCACTCCCAATCAGTGGCCGTCTCAAGTACTTTGCCAACCGATGGGAGGCCTCTACCTCCGATGCATGGGTCAGGGACACAGTCCATTTTGGCCTTGCCCTTGAGTTCCAGTCCCCCCCTCCTGACTTCTTCATGTCCTCCCCCCTCTCCAGAGACCCTGCCAAGCGGGCTCTCATGGAGGCCACCATCAGTCACCTCCTCGACATAAAAGCTATTCAACCCGTCCCCGTCGCTCAACATGGACGGGGTTTCTATTCCCATCTGTTTGTAGTGCCAAACCACTCGGGGGGTTGGAGGGCGATCTTAGGCTTAAAAAGACTGAATCGTTTTCTGTCTCCCCGCAAATTCAAAATGCACACGTTACAATCAATACTTCTAGGAACCAGACGAGGGGACTGGCTCACTTCAATTGACCTTTCAGAGGCGTACTTGCACATCGCAATTCGACCCTCTCACTACAAGTTTCTACGTTTCTCCTATAACAAACAACACTTCCAGTATGTCGCGCTTCCCTTCGGACTGTCCTCCGCTCCCAGGGCCTTCACCAAGGTCTTGGTGGCCCTGGCAGCCCACCTTAGAACCCTCCCAGTCCGTCTCCACTGCTACCTGGATGACATCCTCATCCAGTCCCCCTCAAAAGATCAGGCAGAAAGAGACACCAGAATCACTCTCTCTGCCCTCCAGGACCACGGGTTCCTGATAAATTGGAAAAAAAGCCACCTTTCCCCTTCTACCCGGTTAACCCATCTGGGGGCGGTGATTGACACTGTTCAGGAGCTGGTCTTCCTGTCCCTGGAAAGACTCCTTAGCATTCAAAAATCTATTAATCTTATTAGGCATGCAAAAAAGGTTTCTCTGTTAGACTTGTCAAAATTGCTAGGCAAGTTGGTTTCATGTATCTCTATTGTTCCTTGGGCCCGTTTTCATACCAGATCCCTTCAATGGTTCCTGCTTCCGTATCAGCGATCAGGAAGGAGCAACTCAAGGCTCCTGGTCAGAGTTCCTCCAAGAGTCCTCACGTCCCTCCTCTGGTGGACCAGACTGGCCATTAACAAGGGCCACTACTTCAAAGAGCCCAACAGGCTGACCCTCACCACAGACGCGAGCCTGTTCAGATGGGGCACTCATGTCCACTCTCTCTCATCCCAGGGCAGATGGTCGACAACAGAACGACTCTGCAGCATAAATTGGTTGGAGCTCCACGCCGTTTACCTGGCACTTCGCAGTTTCCTCCCTCAGGTATGCGGACGCCACGTACTGGTCCTCACAGACAACGTCACGGCCAAAGCCCATATCAACAGACAGGGGGGCACCCAATCGATTCGGCTCATGAGAGAGGCCGAACGCCTTTGTCGATGGGCGGAAGCAAACCTGTCATCCATCAGGGCAGACCATATCTCGGGGGCTCTAAACATCCAAGCGGATTGGCTCAGCAGAGCCACCCTAGCGGAATGGCGTCTCCACCCATCCCTATTCAGGGAGGCAGCCTCAATCTTCGGCCTTCCCAAGGTGCATCCCGCCTCAATGCCCAGCTACCAAGGTTCTTCTCCAGGTACCCCTCTCATGGGGCGGAGAACCACAACGCCCTGTGTTGCTAATGGCCCCCAGGGCTTCTTTACACCTTCCCCCCCTGGCCCTTATTCCCAGGGTCATCCACAAGCTAATCCTGGAGCAAGCGGAAATTCTTCTGGTGGCCCCCTATTGGCCCAGACGTCCGTGGTTTGCGGACCTCCGCAACCTCTCAGTGCCCACCCCTGGAGGATCCCCCCGACAAGATTTCCCTGTCTCAGGGCCCACTTTCACATCCGAAACCCCAATGGCTCCAATTAGCCGTCTGGAGGTTGAGCGGGACCGCTTAAGGAGGGAGAAGTTCTCCAGCCAGGTCATAGACACCATTCTGGCAGCCAGACGGCCCTCGACCACACGAATATACAACGCCACGTGGGTCACCTTTCGTAATTGGTCCCACAAACTCCAGATCAATCCCCTCTCTCCCTCCATTGCACAAGTTCTGGATTTCCTTCAAGAGGGCCTTAACAAGGGACTGTCCCCTAACACCTTAAGATGGCAGGTCGCGGCCCTGGCAACCGTTATTCCCACCGGTAGTGGGGGTTCCCTCTCTCATCACCCCCGCATCTGGGCCTTCCTTAAGGGAGCTTCCAACCTGTGCCCCCCAGCTGTCCACCACTATCCCACCTGGGACCTCAATAGGGTCCTCATTTCCCTCACCAAGCCTCCCTTCGAACCCATCAGGGAGGCCTCCCTCCAGTTCCTGACACTCAAAACTGTGTTTCTTGTTGCTATCACATCTGCTCGCTGGATTTCGGAGATAGCAGCCCTGTCTATCAGAAAGGATTTATGCGTGTTCCATTCTGATAGGGTTGTTCTCCGACCCGACCCCACCTTCCTACCCAAGATTAACTCAGCTTTTCACAGAGCGCAGGAGCTTATCCTCCCGAACTTCTGCCCTAGACCCTCTCGGGAAAGGGAGAGACAGTGGCACACTCTTAATGTGAGGTGCACCCTGAGGATCTACATCAGGCGCACCCAGCCCTTCCGGAAGTCAGAGGCATTATTTCTCTTTCCAACCCAAGTCGCTCGGTCACAAAGTGTCACCTGCCACTGTTGGCTGCTGGATTAGGGTCGCCATCTCTAAGGCATACCAGACACAGGCCCTACCTATCCCCCCCGGCATAACTGCGCACTCCACCAGGAGCGCGGCTACTTCGGCCGCATGGGCCACGCAAGCTTCAATAACCGACATCTGCTGGGCTGCCACCTGGGCATCCCCGTCCCCTTTTATCAGGCATTACAAAATCGATGTGTTTGCCTCAGCTGAGGCCTCTTTTGGCAGGCGGGTCCTACAACGGGTCCTTGAGGATCCAGAGGAGATTCCGAACCAGACGGGATCCCTCCCGTAGGACTCGCCAAGCTTTGGTATGTCCCACTCTGGATGCTCGCAGCAGCTCTATGGAGAAGGGGCGTTGGTTCTTACCTGATACGCTTCTTCTCGTAGAGCTGCATAGAGCATCCAGCCCCACCCCTTTATTTCCGTCTGGTGGGGAATCTTGTTTTGGCCAATGGATTAGTTGTTAGTTAGGATGAGAATAAGGCCTTTCCTTCTCGTCTTCGCAAAACTGGGAATGCTACGAGGGACCACGTGATGGGGAGGAGCGTTCCTCAATTCAAGCTCAGCCTGTGAGAGCCGAGACTGGAGCACCTCCCACTCTGGATGCTCTACGCAGCTCTACGAGAAGAAGCGTATCAGGTAAGAACCAACGCCCCTTTTCTGCTTGATTGGGTGGCCTATAATATACACCTATGGCCACGTCATTCTTTTTTTCTTTTATATTGACCCATATGCATTCTAGGAGGTTTTCATCTTTGGTTTCATGCATTTCTGTAGTGGTCCTTTACATACAGTGCAACTCCACCTCCTCTTTTATGGGGTCTGTTTTTTTGAATAGTTTGTATCCTTCTACTAGTATGTTCCAGTCATGGGTTTCATCCCACCAAGTTTCTGTTATTCCAACTATATCATATTTACCTTCATGTATTCGTAGTTCGAGTTCACCCTGTTTGTTCCCCAGACTTTGTGCATTTGTATATAGGCACTTGAGATCTTTATGTCTGACACTGTGTTTACTGTCTACATAACCTGTGTTTTGCCTGCCTGCCCCTACTTTCTTGCCACCTGTTTGATTAGTGCACATGGTATGGCACTCACTATTAAATGCTTGGTTTTGATTGGCATCAAAGTTGATAATCTTACCTGCACAAACATCTATTTTGCATGCACTGGTATCCTTATTAGTTTTAGGTTGCTGGGGACTGAAACGTTCTGAATCCATTAATTCTCTGTCCCTGCTGTTCAGTTTAAATGTTTATCCAGGAAATCTGTGAATTTAATGCCAAGTAATTCAGTCCCTTTCTTTGATGGATGCAAACCATCTCTTTTGTACAGTTTTTCATTGGACCAGCTGCAGACATCATGACTAATAAAACCAAAGCCTTCCCTTTTACACCACTCCTTTAGCCACACATTAAATTCTGCTACACACTGCCCTTTCCCTTTTTGTTCCTTGTATACTGGTAGAACCTCTGAAAAGATAAGCCTACAGCCCATATTACTAAGTTCATACCCCAAGCTCTGGAAGTCTTTCTAAACAGAAAGTACATCCTTCTGGGACAGATCATTTGTACCAAGATGTATAATAGCATCAACGTCACAATCCTTACTGGCATTCTTGTTGGAAAAATGAAGCGTGGGTTGTGGAGATGGGTGGCTGTAGTTTCCTTTCAAACCTGCAGTAAAACACATTCAGGTCATCTGCTAGTTGTTGATTTCCTTCTGCCTGGGAAGGAGGTTTGTTGAAGCCAGTGATGTTTTTAAGTTTTCCACATATTTGCTGGTTCATTTGTTGAGAACTGATTCCTTAGCTTTTCAGAGTAGCTTCTTTTTGCCGCTCTGATCTCTCTTGTTAATATGTTTCTGGCCTGGTTGTATAGCATTCTGTCACCTTTTCTGTAGACTTCCTCTTTGGAACAACGTAGGCTTCCTCTTTGGAACGACATCTCAAACACACCAACAACAGCCAAGCCTCCTACAACTGGCCCCAATCCATTGGGTTTACAACCTCTGGTGATCACAGAAAGAGAAGTGCAAGATCTATTACACAGACAAAAGCCAGGAAAAGCACCAGGGCCAGACAAGATAACTCCTTCTTGCTTAAAGGTCTGTGCTGACCAATTGGACTCCATCTTCACCCAAACCTTCAATAAATCACTAGAGATGTGCTATGTCCCATCTTGCTTCAAATGCTCTGCTATCATCCCAGTGCCAAAGAAGCCCTCCATCAGGGAACTGAATGACTTCAAACCAGTTGCTCTAACATCTGTAGTTATGAAAACCTTTGAAAGGCTAGTGCTGTCCCAGAGGTGGGATTCATCAGATTCCGACCAGTTCTGGAGAACCGATAGTGGAAATTTTGAGTAGTTTGGAGAACTGACAAATATCACCTCTGACTGGAGATTTTACAGTATCCTTTCCCTGCCACGCCCACCAAGACATGCCCACAGAACTGGTAGTAAAAAAAATTTGAATCCCACCACTGTGCTGTCCCACCTGAAAACTATCACGGATCCGCTGTTAGATCCCATGCAGTTTGCATACCGAGCAAATAGATCGACAGATGATGCTGTTAATATGGCTCTGCACTACATCCTACAACACCTTGAATCTCCAAATACCTACGCAAGGGTCCTCTTTGTAGACTTCAGTTCAGCATTCAATACCTTCATTCCAGACATTCTTCTAAGTAAGTTAAACCAACTAGCGGTACCTGAACACACTTGTAAGTGGATCATAAGCTTCCTAACAGACAGGAAGCAGCAGGTGAAGCTAGGCAGAATCACATCTGATACTTGTACAATTAGCACAGGGACCCTCCAAGTCTGTGTGCTTTCTCCACTTCTCTTCTCCCTATATACCAATGACTGCATCTCAATTGATCCATCTGTTAAAATACTGAAGTTTGCAGATGATACAACAGTGATTGGTCTCATTCAAGAAAACGATGAATCCGATTACAGAAAGGAGGTTGTACAACTTGCCTCGTGGTGTAACTGGAACAATCTGGTACTGAACACACTCAAAACTGTAGAAATGTTGGTAGACTTTAGAAGAAACCCTCCCATACTACCCTACCACCTCTTACAAAACTAGGCAACACAGTATCAACAGTAGAGACCTTCAAATTTCTAGGTTCTATCATATCACAAGACCTAAAATGGACACCTAACATCAAAAATGTCATCAAAAAAGCACAACAAAGAATGTTCTTTCTGCGCCAACTCAGAAAGCTCAAACTGCCCGGGAATTTCCGGTTTGTCGGCTTCGGTGACAGCAGGGATTCGCTTTTCTCCGCGATCCCTGCTGTGCTAGCCACCTTGGTGCCTCTGATCCTGACAGATTTGGAGGCTAAGGCTGCCCTGTTGGGGCAGCTGAAGAAAGGGCGGATCCGGACAGGGGTTGAGGAGTATCGCAAACCCCCTCCCCAGCCAGCAATAACCCCCTTCTCTCAAGACGGTGGAGCGGCGGTCTTAATGGCCGCCATAAAGAAGCCGGCAACTGGATAAAGAATGTGCAGGAGGAAGAAGAAGGAGTTTTAAAACGAAAGTTTTTTCTTGGTTGAACTGGGACCTTAAGGACATATTCAACACCAGGGAAAGTATTGGCTTTTTTCTGGACGCTACAATGTTCCCGATTGATGTTTTCAGCGGCGAAGAAAAGTGATGAAAAGGGAAAGTTACTCTCCCTCTCTTATGGAATTAACAAATGGACAAGGGAAACCTGCCTTTTGATAGAAGGTAAAACCTAAACTCCTTTGTTATAAGTGGGAAGGGAGAGGCTTGGAAAAAAAAATTTTACTCTAAGACTTTGCTGGAGGAGATGCCTTGAAGATAAAGAGAATAGAAATTAATTCTAAAAAAGATTTAAAGCACAGACTGGACATTTTTTCTTTCCCTAATTTGACTTCACCCCTAGAAGAGAAATTGTAAAAAGAAGAAGTTTGTACTCTGCCTGGACTGTTTGATGATTACGGGATTTTGGGACTTTTGGGAACTGTTTTAAGTTTGGAAATAACTGATTGGCTTAATAATAAGAAGAGGATACAGAAAAAGAAGAAGAAACAGTTTAAAATGGCTCTATCTCTTGATGAACTAAAAAAACAATATTTAAAAATAAGGAAAGAAGGCAAAGATGTTATGGGAGAAGCCCTTTGTTTCCTAGATATGGCGCTTGTCATGTGTCAGCAAATTAAACAACAGCTGGAAGAAGCTGAGGAAGAAGAAGCCATTTTCAATGAACTAAATGGTGTGACTAAGTAAGAAAGGAGAAAGAGAGGAGCGAAAAGGAAGGACTTAAGAAATAAAAAAATATTTATGAAAGAGAAAAAGAAGATGCAAAAACAACAGAATGCTAGAAAGCAAAAGGAAAGAGGAATGCAACAGAAAGGGGAAATCAAGAAGGCAGAGGTTTGGAGAGGAGGGGGTAAAAAGTTTAGGCGGGCTAAGAAGGAAAGGGAAAAGGGGGAAAAAAGTTACAAAGGTATAAAACAAGATGGAGAAAAGAAAAATTTTTTTAGGGATAATGGGTAATGTATGGGTTTTATTTTCTTAAAAAAAGGGGGGGATTCTGCAAAGTACACATGAGTATTGTAATAGTGGTATTTGTATTATAAGTAGATAATCAGAACTTTTTAAGATCTAATAAAAGACTAAAATATTAAGGTATAACTTTAAAATGTTTAATAATGAATGATTTTAAGTTTTAATAAAATACTAAAGGGAATGTTTAAAATATTAGTTTAAATATAGAGTTTAATGGATTAATGTGTTGACTGTTATGGATTTATTATTGTAGTATTGGTTTCTGAAATAGTAGAATGTACTAAGCAGAATCTGATTGGGATTTAGGTGTTATTTTAAATTTTAATTTAGGGGAATGATAGAAAGGCATCATACTCTGATTTGTGATTCCAGGGGAAACTATTCTTTTCTATATTGGAAATGAGACAGATGTAAATGGAGAAATGGACAAAAGATATAAAAAATTTTTTTAAAGCAAGATTAAATATATAAAACAGAATTAAGACAAGGCAAAAGTGGAGAGGAGTTATATAATAGATATAGAATGGTAAATAAGATAGGTAATGGTATATAAGAAGAGCATGAATTCAATTGAAGTCCATACAAAAAGAGGTAATCTGGGGCCAAGTTACTTTCTAAAAGAAAGTTTTATGTTTTTATGTTTATGTCTTATGTGTGTGTGTCCAATTAAAAATTAAATAATAAAATCTCGGAGGAAGACTAGATGAGAACAATTATAAACAAGCCAGAGGAAAATATAAATGTGATGATTGAATAGCAGATAAATTAGAAAGGAAATATGATTGAATAATGATTAAAGAGAAACAATGTGGAATTTGGTAAAGGGAATTTACGTGTTTATATGGAAATGGGATAAATTATAAGTATGTGATATAAAGCAATGTGTTACCTGCCTTGTAAAGATTTACAATGGAAAGAGGTTTTATGTTTTTAATGTTTAATGATGTTTTGTTTTGTTTGTTTGTTTGTAAAATCAATAAAACTTGTTTTTTTTTAAAAAAAAAGAAAGCTCAAACTGCCCAAGGAGCTGCTGATACAGTTCTACAGAGGATTTATTGAGTCTGTCATCTGTACCTCTATAACTGTCTGGTTTGGTTCTATAACCCAACAGGACAGACACAGACTTCAGAGGATAATTAGGACTGCAGAAAAAAACAATTACTACCACTACTGCATTCAGTCGAGGGCCTGTATACTGCACAAGTCAAAAAGAGGGCTGTGAAAATATTTACAGACCCCTCACATCCCAGACATAAACTGTTTCAACACCTACCCTCAAAACGACGCTATAGAGCAGGGGTCGCCAACCTTTTGGACCTTAGGGACCATCGAACTCATTATTTTAGATCCCAGGGACCACTAACTGGTTCTGTGGCTGTGGCCTAATTTGTGGGTGTGGCTTGGTGGTCATGTGACTGGCTGGGCATGGCTTGTATGTAAATATTATAAATATTTATATAAATATTGAATTTTTTATAAAAAAAGAACAACTTTTCCCCAAAATCAGGCAAAGCATGCAGGCAGATTGAGTTGCTCACAGAATCACAGATTCATTCAGAGATCTAACTATCTGCCATCAGCTAGCTCAGTCTGTCACATAAAACGTTGCTTGCAAGCAAACTCACAAAATTAACTCACAACACACTATGCATGTAAATATTGAATTTTTTATTTAAAAAAAGAGCAGCTTTTCCCCAAAATCAGGCAAAGCAGGCAGATTGAGTTGCTCACAGAATCATGCAGTGATCTATCTGCCATTGGCTAGCTCAGTCTCTCAAATTTGCTTGTGGTGAGTCTGCACTGAATTTGCTTGCAAGCAAACCTTCAGTCCTAAAGGAGGTTTGGCTGTACTTAAAAGCAGAGCCGAAGATCTAAAGACTAGCTAGAAAGCAACCATTTCCTGCTTCCTAGCTAATCGAAATCTCCCGGCACAGCAGAAGAGATGATGGTTGGAAAAAGGAAAAATAGCAATTTAGCAGCCAAGTTTACCTGGTAGTGAATGAGTGGGCGGGGAGGGTTCCCGTGGGCCATGTGGGCGGCGCAGCCTTCTGTTTCTGCCAGCCTGGATTAATTGCTTTGGGGGGGTGATCTGGGGGTGAGATTTCTCTGCGGCCCACCAAAATTTTCTCACGGCCCACCAGTGGGCCATGGCCCACTGGTTGGCGACCACTGCTATAGAGGACTGCACACCAGAACAACTAGACACAAGTGAAGCAGAATGGAAAGTTACCAGAAAAGTATTCTTATAATTAGCAGAAGTTTCTTAGCTTATATCGCAAATATTATAGAAGTTGCTTAATATGATATTGTGAAAACCAGAAAATTGCTGAATCTAAGTCTAAGAATAATGACCTATGAACTAGATATGTTCCTGTAAACAGCTAAATGGCAAGGGTGGCAAGGGTGGGTATGGAAAATAACAGATGGTGTAAGACAGCCTTGTCCAACCCGCGGCCCAGGGGCCGCATGCGGCCCAAGTCGCCTCGTAATGCGGCCCAGTGCCCACCCCAACCTTTGTGCCAGAGCCAGCGAGGAGGAGGAGGAGAGGCAGGGGTGGGGCGAGGCGAGCGCCAGGCCAAGCAGCAACAGAAAAGGCGGGCGCCGTCAGAGCGCCACCTCCTGCTTTTGCTGCCGCCGCCACTGCCACCGCTTCTGCCCCCGCCGCCGCTTCTGCCCCCACTGCCACTTCTGTCCCTGCCGCCGCTTCTGCCCCCACCACTGCCCCCGCCGCCGCCGCTTCTGCCCCTGCCATCGCCGCCGCTTCTTCCCCCGCCACCGCTGCTGCTTCTGCCCCGGCCGCCGCTTCTGCCCCCGCTGCCACTTCTGCTGCCGCTGCCCCCGCCACCGCTGCTTTTTCCCCCGCCCCCGCCGCCGCTTCTGTCCCCGCCACCGCTGCTGCTTCTGCCTTCCAGTCCTGCCTTATCCAGCCGGGCCATTTGCAGGAGGAGAGGTAGGCACAAGGCGGGCGAGCTTCCCCCCCCCGCAAAATTTGGCTGGAAAATAAACCGTGATAAAAAAAACCGTGATAAAAAAAACATGATAACAAAACCGTGATAAAAAATAAATAATTTTTAATAAATAATAAATAATAAAAACATCTCACTAACTTCATTTCCAAATAAATTTAATATGTTAACTATATTTTCTATGGTTTTTTTGGATGGTCAGGTATCGTTACTGTTATTTTATTTTATGTGCGGCCCAAACCAAATTTTCATCTTCTAATGTGGCCCAGGGAAGGTGAAAGGTTGGACACCCCTG
>NW_020769481.1:419715-526958 GCF_900518735.1 Pseudonaja textilis | reverse complement strand
GCCTACCTCTCCTCCTGCAAATGGCCCGGCTGGATAAGGCAGGACTGGAAGGCAGAAGCAGCAGCGGTGGCGGGAACAGAAGCGGCGGCGGGGGCGGGGGAAGAAGCAGCGGTGGCGGGGGCAGCGGCAGCAGAAGTGGCAGCGGGGGCAGAAGCGGCGGCCGGGGCAGAAGCAGCAGCGGTGGTGGGGGAAGAAGCGGCGGCGATGGCGGGGGCAGAAGCGGCGGCGGCGGGGGCAGAAGCAGCAGCAGAAGCGGCGGCGGGGGCGGCGGTGGGGGCAGAAGCGGCGGCAGGGGCAGAAGTGGCAGCGGGGGCAGAAGCGGCGGCGGGGGCAGAAGCGGTGGCGGTGGCAGCGGCAGCAAAAGCAGGAGGTGGCGCTCTGACGGCGCCCGCCTTTTCTGTTGCTGCTTGGCCTGGCGCTCGCCTCGCCCCACCCCTGCCTCTCCTCCTCCTCCTCGCTGGCTCTGGCACGAAGGTTGGGGTGGGCACTGGGCCGCATTACGAGGCGACTTGGGCCGCGGGTTGGACAAGGCTGATTTAGCATATAAATTGGGGTACGGTACCCCCATGTGCCATCAGCCATCCAAGTAGCCGGGCCATAGTAATGAATGATGCATTCTGGAGGCCACTCATCATTCTTCCAATCCCCTATTTTATAATCTGCCTTTAGTTTCCTGCTCTGCCACTGATCGGCATTCACTACCTGGGGTAACATGAAGAAAGAGGGGTTAATAATTCCCAAGGTACATGCTCCTCTCCAGTTCAAAGGGAAGGTGCTATAAGCCACATCACCACATATCCAATGTACCCCAGGAGGGGCTTCAGTAATGGTATTCAGGGAATATTCAGACCAGAACTGGTTTATACGATTGGGCCAGTATTCCCAAGATTTGGTAGAACGGTTCCATTCATGAACTTCCAGGCACTCCGTTTCCCCTACAGAAGGCCCTGTTCCCTGTGTATTAGCTAAGCACCACTGAGCTACAATGGGGTTTGTCAATTCCCACCTAGAAAATGGCTGGTGTTTTGGCATTGCCGATAGGTTGTAAGCGACCGAATAATTCCATTCCTGTGCTGCCCATGGCCATCGGTCCCCAACTTTAGTACCCCCACAGATGTAACAGTTGCTAACATTAAGCATATGGGCTATGGTAGAGGCCAATTCTAGAAAAAGATTTCATGCCTCCTTTGAGGGCTGGAACTCAATGTCTACCTCTTGCCAAAAGTCAGAATAATATCTGTATTGAGTTTTAGTATGGTGGTGTTTAGTTTCAATAGATAGGTGGACGATACCTCCGGGGTCAACATCCTTTGCATATAATCTAATTCCCATCATTGAACCATAAATTCTAATCCAACTCTGGGGATTTGGTATAGTAATATTGACCCAATTACACTCATAGGGTTGCATACACTGCTTTGTTTTTGGTACCCTTAATATCTGGAGATATTTCCCTTTTCCCTTATCTGCGTCAAAGGTAGCCCACTTCTCACAACCCCAGTAATAGCAGAAAGGAGTGCCAGTGGGACTTTGGCAAGAAGCAGTATAAAAAGTTGTCATTGGGATGGGAATAGAGGCAGATATAAATATCATTTTGTGCATATGTCCTATGCCAGGACAGGGAATTTCCACAGGAAACAGTACCGGATCGTTGGGCCAGTTTGCATATATCAAATGAGATGGTCCCTGGACTTGAGGGTGACAATATTTGCATCTGAAAGATGATCGGGCCATCAGATCTCCCTTCACTCCTGGCCACTAACCATGTTTGGGCTGGACTAACTTTAGGATCATAACATTCATTCTTTTGGGGACAAATAGAATACCAGATTCCTTTATAGCAACAGGGAGTTGCCTTTTTCTGACAGCTATACTGGGCATGATATACCAAAGTTGTACTTATCGTCCTCCCTTTTAACACAGTCTTAAGACATACTGTACAATTGTTTGGACATGAGGGATCCTTAATGACTGGGACATTTGATCTCCCCGGTTGTGTTCTTATGTTTGTGTTAGTGACTGGAACATTTGGTCTCCCAGACTGTATTTTAGGGCAGATGTTAGGCAGAATTGACCTCTGTCCTGTGGAGGGGGTAGGCAGAAACTGCTCTTCCTTATAGCATAATACACCCACCGTCCCATTGCACCTTTTATATATAGTGAGCTCTTTGTTGCCTATACATGATGGGTGAGAGGACTATGTACATGAGGATGTGTTACGTACATACGATGGCAAGTCAAATTGTGTACATGAATTTGGTTTTCCAATCCTAGCATAGAAGGTTCCAGCACTATCTATGCATTGATAACATTGATTACCTAGGTTTCCCTCCAGCCCTTTTGTATTGCGGGGTATGCGAACATGTCTAATTGGCACCCAGGGGGTACGCAGGAGATGGCATCTTATGGTGTTGTTGTATACACAGTGCCAATATCTATTTCCTTCATGTTCACACTGCGGAAGGTTAGTAGTGGAACAATTAGGAAACCTGGTTACACTATAAGTAAAATGTCTTCCTGTGGGCTGTACCATAAAGCACATATCACATGGCCTAATTTCCGTCCTGTCCTCTCATGGTGGGGGCTCCTCATCATCGGAGGGGTCTGGGGAGTACCATTCATCAACTGCATCCTTATCAAGGGAGATTTTGATATTTATGTTACCATACTTTCCCGCTAGCAACTCATATATGTACACGGAGTTGAGGGCAACACTAATTACTAGCAGGATGGTTACAATCCAAATAGAGGGCATAAGGCCTCTATGGATGCATGCTGTCTCCCTCATCCTTTGATTTGCCTCCATATTGCGATGGTCTTTTACCCTCACCAATTCCCCACTTTCTAAGGATATTTAAGCCTCAGGTTTTCCTAACTTGAGATCTAAGTTTCCAGGGGAGACCTGTGTGATGGGCGTTAGCCTCCGGTGTGACACCTGCAGGGATCGTTTCCTCTTCGTCTCCCGTTGGTAGAGGGACAGCTTTTGGAGTGTCACCACAAGGGGAGATATCCCGCGGGGCCTTCCGGAGAGTTACTTTTAAAGGGTGGTCCAGGTGGGACTCTACTTCCCAATAGGTAGGTGCAGCTAGTTTGACTCGGGACCAGTGAATCCACGGTTTTATCTCTGCCACCTTAATGGCAAGAGGAGAACACATAACAACAGTATAGGGTCCCTTCCACTTCGGGCTCAATGTTTCCTGTTTCCAATCCTTAACCCAGACCTCCTGTCCTGGGTGTATATTATGTGGGGAAGTTACTAAAACATGGGGTTTACAAGTTAATACATATTGCTGTAATTTGCGGATGATCATGTTAAGGGTTTGGAGTTGTTGCACTCTAACAGTATCAGAGATCTGTACTGTATTTTGAATATTTAAGGGAAGTAGATTGGGGACATGACCATATAATAATTCAAATGGAGAAAGTGAGATTCCCTTTTGGGGAGCACACCTAACAGCGACCAGAGCCAAACTCAATGCATCTGTCCATCTAAGATGGGTTTCCTGGCATATTTTGGCTAACTTTTCCTTTATAGTTCTATTAATCCTCTCTACCCTGCCTCCAGAAGGGGCGTGGAAGCTACAATGGAGTTTCCAAGTGATACCCAATACCTTAGCTAATTGCTGAGTGGCTTTATGAATAAACTCTGGACCATTATCAGAGGAAATCCTAGAAGGTAGGCCATATCTAGGGATTATGATGTGGAGTAATGCCCTAGTGACTTCAGTGGCCCTCTTAGTGCGGGTGGGGATGCACTTGGGCCATCCCGTGTAGGTGCACACAATGACCAACATTGCATTGTATGGACCACAGTGGGGCATGTCAGTGAAATCAATCATAAGAGAATCAAACGGGTAACAACCTCTGGATTGATGGCCTGGGGGTGGTTGTGGTCCCTGTCTATGGTTATTAGCTGCGCAAATCTCACACCTTGCACAGACATTAGCTGCAATACTGTGTATTTTATTAATATAAACTTCCCTTTGCAGGGCCTTTGCTAAAGCCGTTTTACCTAGGTGCAGTTGTTTGTGTACTTGTTGCATGATATCCCAAGCCATATGTCCTGGTATGAAAATTCGGTTGTCTGGCAGGATCCACCAACCTCCCTCCATGTGTGCCTCAAGTGTTTCAACTTGGATCTTGTCCTCCTGGGAGTAGTGTGGTCGATGGTGATCGCGTGGTGCCCAAACGGCAAAGTATTGCTCTTTAGTGGTGAGTACCTGTTGGGCTGCCTCGCGGGCAAATTTGTCTGCCTTATCATTGCCCCTTTGTATATCCGAGACTACCTTTTGATGCCCTCGGCAGTGCATGACTGCCACCTTCTGAGGTGCCCATACACTTTCCAATAGGCGTAGTATTTGGGGGCCATACTTGATATCCTTTCCTCCAGCGGTGATAAGTCCTCTTTCCCTATATGGACTTGAACCATGAGGAAAGCATATTTGGAGTCTGTATATATGTTTACACATTTTTCTTTAGCCATTTCTAGAGCCCTTGTTAGTGCATGTAATTCAGCCAGCTGTGCACTCGTGCCAGAGGACAGGGGTTCTGCTTCCCAAACATCATCTAAAGTCACTACTGCATACCCTGCCCTTCTGATGCCTTCCTGTATAAAGCTTGTGCCATCTGTAAAGAGGGTGTAATCCAGGGAAGGGAGGGGTATACCTGTCATGTCAGGGCAGCTAGCATATGTCTCCTCTATTGTTTGGATACAATCGTGAGTAGCTTCTGTATTAGGTTCAGGCAATGATGTAGCAGGGTTTAATATCGTGGATTGTATAATATTAATCATAGGATTATGGGTGATCAACCCTTGATACTTCAACATTCGGGGGCTAGTTAACCATAGGTGACCCTTTATTTCTAGAACTGCTTTAAGGGCATTGGGGGTGTAAATGTCCAACTGTTGTCCAAAGGTTAGCTTACTTGCTTCCTGTGTCAAAATGGCCGTCCTGGCTACCACCTTAAGGCAAGCAGGCCATCCCTTTGCGACGTTATCAAGTTGTTTGGAAAGATAAGCCACAGGGCGGTGCCATGTCCCCATGATCTGAGTGAGGATGCCCACCACTACATTCTGTTTTGTATCCACAAACAACTGAAACGGCTTATCCAAATCCGGGAGGCCTAAACTGGGGGCTTGTAACAATGCCTGCTTAAGTGATCGGAAGCTAGCTGCTTCCTGCTTTCCCCACTGTAATGGCTCCTTATCTGGTCCTTTAGTCGCTTCATAAAGGGGTTTTGCAATAAGACTGAAATTGGGGATCCAGATTCGACAAAACCCAGCAGCTCCCAAAAACCCTCTCAAATCTCTTCTGTTGTTGGGCGTTGGGAGCTGACATATGGCCTCTTTGCGTTCATGACCTAAAGTATGCTTCCCTTGCTCTATATCATAACCCAAGTACCGAACCTTTTGTGAGACCAATTGTGCCTTTTTCTTAGACGCCTTATATCCCAAGTCTTGCAATAGACGTAACAACTCATGGGTGTTCTTCCAGCAAGTGTCCTCTGTGTTTCCAGTGACCAATAGGTCATCTACATACTGTAATACCACTTCAGGGGGTGGTATAGTCAATGCCTTTAGATCCTTAGCTAGGGCAGGCCCTAAGAGAGTTGGCGAGTTTTTAAACCCCTGGGGCAACCTAGTCCAGGTATATTTTTGCTTTCGACCAGTAATGGGGTCCTCCCATTCAAAAGCAAACAAGTGTTGACTAGTCTCATGTATGGGTATTGTGAAGAAGGCATCCTTTAAGTCTATAACTGAGAACCATTTGACAGCCTGGGGGATTAGGCCTAAAATGACATACGGATTCAGGACCACCGGATGGATGGTTACAGTGGCCAAATTGATGACCCTAAGATCCTGTACTGGCCTAAACCAGCCCTCCCCCTTTGGGATGGGTAATATGGGGGTGTTCCATTGTGACTCGGTGGGCACCAAAATATGGTGTTTCAAATATAGGTCAATTATTTCCTGGATTGCCTGCATAATGTGCCTGGGGTATGCCCTTTGTCAAATCCTCACAGGCACCTTCATTGGTAATTCCTCCACTATGATAGGAGGGTGGTGACCAGCAAAACCCGGGGGATTATCTTCAGCTCACAAATAGGGAACATGGAATTGTTTCCATTTATCCTCATCCCCCTGTCCCTTGTCCCTGGCAACCATAAGCCTCCATTGCTCTTCCCGAGGTACTGTCAGATTCACCTTTCCATACCCCAGCTTCATAGTTCCATCTTCCTCAAAAGAGATCTGTGCTTGGAGTTTACACAACAGATCTCTCCCTAATAGCGGGATAGGGCAATCAGGCATGTACACAAACTGATGTGTTATACTGTGTCCTTTAGCTGTGCATAGGAGAGGTTGTAAAAAGGGGCGCTGCAATATACTTCCTGTTGCTCCTTGGATATTAATAGTGTGGTTGGAGGTCTGGGCTAGGGGCTGGGTTAAGACCGACCGTGTGGCCCCAGTGTCCACCAAGACACAGGCTTACCTCCTACATTTAGCCTGACCATAGGTTCTGGGAGGCACTCTGAACCCGGTCGGCCTCAGTCCCATTCTTCCACCTCTGCCAGGCCTATTAGAGGGGTTCTCCCCAGGCCCTTCCTATAACCTTGCCTTCCCCGGCTTCCTCCTGGGGATCTCCTGAGGCCCCTCGGAAAAGGCCTTCTTCTTCCTTCGGGTCTCTCTTCCTTATTCCTTTCAGGACACTCACCCCTCCAGTGTCCTTCCTTCTTACAGATGGCGCACTGGTTGCATCCTAGCCCTGACCTGCCGCCCCTTGGCAGGCTAATTCCTCTATCCTTAGGTCTCCACATCATGGCAGCCGCCATTAGCTCAGCTTTCTGTTGCATCTTTTTTTTAAAAAAAGTTTTATTGATTTTAACAACAAACAAAACCACATAAAACATACAACATAAAACATAAAAACATCATCCTCCTTCATAGATTTACAAACAGTGTATTGGTTGGTTTACCACTTTTTTGTGTGCATCTGTTTCCTAGACGCCATTATAGTTATATTACATAATAACTCATATTATCAATCAACAATTGTATAACTTAGTATCATTACTGAAAAATCATTTAACTATAATTTTGTTAATTCATACTTTAACGAGATAACTATAATTTACTTAATTTATTTTACAACAAATCATGAGATCATACCAAATCTATCTTAATAAAGTTTTATAAAAATAATATCAAAGAAAAAAGAAAAAGAAAGTATATATTCATTATATCCTAAGTCTAAATATTCTATTATTATGTTTTATTATCTAACCATTGATAAAAAAGATCCCAAACTTCATAAAATTGTTTATCTTCTTGTTCTCTAATTTCAAATGTCAATCTACTCATTTCAGCACAATCCAATATTTTCTTAATAGTTTCTTCCTCTGATGGAATTTTCTCACTCTTCCAATTTTTAGCAAATACAATCCTAGCTGCTGTTAATACATTTACAATCAAATACTTCATTTTTTTATTATATGTATCAGGTAAAATTCCCAATAAAAAAAATCTCTGGTTTCAAGTCTATATGTTTCTTTGTCATTTTTTCCAACCATATGCGAATTTTAGTCCAATATTTTCTAGCGTCCTCACGAGTCCACCACATATGGTAATATGAGCCAGGTATCTGATGACATTTCCAGCACTTTTCAGATTTATTCTTGAACATTCTTGCTATTCTTGTCGGGGGGAGAAATGCCACCTGTAAAACATACAAATTTACTTTATATGCTGTTGACATTGTCATTTTATAGTTTTGAGACCACAATTTTTCCCATTTCTCTAAATCAATCCCATATCCAAAATTCTTCCCCCAAACAATCATCATTTCTTTAACTTGTTCCTCCTCTAATTTAATTTCCAGCAAATAACTATATAATTTTTTAATCACTTTTTCATCAGTACCTGTCAAAATCCTATCTAAATCAGTCAATTTATCATAAAATCCCTCCATTTTAGAATCTTTAAGATACCTTGAGTGTATTTGCGCATATGAGAACCAATTCACCCTTATGCCTTGTTCTTCTAGTTTTTGCATCGTTTTAAGTTCACTCTTTTCATCCAATATTTCCCCATATCTAACTGTTTGTTCCTTCTTATATATTATAGGATAAGAAAAGGCTTCGATAGTTGATAACCAGACTGGGATTTTCAAATAACATTTTCTCTTAATTTTCTCCCAATTCAACCATAAAGACTCCCGTATGTAATGCCTTCTAAAATAGCCCTGCAATTTAGTTCCCTTATACCACAGAAAAGCATGCCATCCCAGTAATAAATCATGTCCTTCTAATGTCAACAATCTAGTCTTTCTTAATGTTATCCACTCTTTAGCCCACATTAAATTTGCAGCTTGGTAATACAACTCCCAGTTAGGAAGGCCAAATCCTCCTCTAGTTCTAGCATCTTGTAGAAGTTTTAATTTTATTCTGGCTTTCTTACCTTGCCATATATACTTCAACACAATTTTATTTAATTCTTCAAAATAATCTTTACCAAGCCTAACTTGTATGGTTTGAAACAAGTATAAAATTCTGGGTAAAATATTCATCTTGATTGTTGAAATTCTACCTATCCATGACAATTGTAGGTTTTCCCATTTCTTCAGATCAGATGCTATCTGTTGTTTAAGTTTAATATAGTTATTCTCTTTCAATGTGGTACATCTTGACGTCAAATGTATCCCCAAATATTTAACCTTGTTCATAACTTGAATTTTCAATAAGTCTGCCAATTCATCTCTTTGTTTTAATAGCATATTCTTTGTCAAAATCTTTGTGTTATCTTTATTTATTTTCAAACCAGCCATCTCACCATACGTCTCTATCTTTTCCAATAGTTTTAAAGCTGTTTCTAGAGGATCTTCCAGAATGAAAACCAAATCATCCGCAAAGGCTTGCAATTTAAATTCCTCCTTCTTGACTTTCATTCCTTTTATATTTGGATCCTCTCTAATATTTCTATTCAACACTTCCAAAGTCAATACAAATAGCAAAGGTGATAGTGGGCATCCTTGTCTTGTGCCTTTTCTTATATTAATAGAGTCTGTAAATTCTCCCTCTATCATTACTTTTGCCGTTTGCTTATCGTATATGGCTTCTATTGCTTGAATAAATTTTCTAGCGAAGCCCATCTGTTCCAATAACAAAAACATAAATCTCCAGTTCACATTATCAAATGCCTTTTGGGCATCTAGAAATAGCAAAGCCATTTGTTTTTCAGGATGCACCTCATAATATTCCAAAGTGTCCAGAATTACCCTCATGTTGTCTTTAATTTGTCTCTTTGGCAGGAATCCATTCTGATCAGGATGAATAAAATTATTTAAGTATCTTTTGAGCCTTTCTGCCAAAATTGAAGCAAAGATTTTATAGTCTGCATTCAGTAAAGAAATAGGTCTATAGTTCTTAATTTGTAATGGATCAGCCCCTTCTTTTGGAATAAGTGTAATACAAGCTTCTGACCATGTTTTAGGTATTTTCTTATTTAACATAACTTCATTCATGACTTCTAGCAGTGGAGTGCTCAACGATTCTTGTAGTGTTTTATAAAATTCTGCCGGGAGCCCATCTGGACCTGGTGCTTTTCCATTATTCTGTCTGTTAAATGCTTCACTTAGTTCCATCATTGTTATAGTGCTTTCTAACATTTTTTCAGTCTCTTCAGATATCTTAGGTAAGTTAGCATTTTGTAAATAAAGTTTAATTCTTTCCTCATCAAAATCCTCCTGCTTATATAGTTGTTCATAAAAGTCACGAATAATTACCTTTTTCTCCTTATTACCATAACACATTTGACCTTGGTCATCTATTAGCTGTAATATTTTCCTAGATTCTTTCTCCTTTCTCAATTTATATGCTAACCATCTACCTGGCTTATTTGCATCTTCAAAATAGTTCTGTTTAGCACTTCTAATTTTTTGTGCCAGTTCTTCTTTCTCTACCTGACCCATCTTATGTTTAATTATATCCATTTTAAGTTTAATAACTTTTTTCTGTGGCATATTCTGCAATTCTTTTTCCAGTTTTTTGTGATCATCTTCTAAAGCTTTGATAGTTTGCCTCTTCCTAATATTCTTTTTCTTTGTATAGTCTATTATTAATCCTCTCGCATATGCCTTCATTGTATCCCAAACATTCTGCATTGAAGTATCTTATTTTTTATTTTCACTGAAAAAGAAAGCCAATTCTTTGCCCATCCATTGTGTGAAATCTTTTTCCTTTAAAATAGTATTATTTAATGTCCATCTAGATCTTCTTTTTTGTCCTTTCCATTTAATTGTCATTGGATTATGGTCTGCCCAAGTACTTGTTTCAATATTTATTTCTTGATTATTAGATATTAATTCTGATGAAATCCAAATCACATCTATTCTGGACCATGATAAATGTCTATTTGAATAAAAAGTATATTGTTGAGTTTTACCATTTCTTTCTCTCCATATATCTTTTAAATTTAATTCATCTATCATTTTGAAAAAGGATTTAGGGAGTCTTTCTATTTTGTCTTGATGCTATCGCTGTATAGTCCAATTTATTATCTACGATTCCATTAAAATCTCCCATCATGACTATGTTAATATAGTCCAGTCCAATTGTTTTGATATGTAACTTTTTATAAAATTCTTCTTGTTTATCATTCGGGGCATAAATTGCAACCAGGAGTGTTTTTGTATTGTTATCCACTATTTCAACCATTAATACTCTTCCGTCTTCATCAGTATAAATCAGTTTTGCTGCAATAGTTTCTTTAATGTACAAGACCACTCCTCTTTTCTTACAATGAGTCAAGGAAGTAAAAATTTTCCCCAGTTTTGGTCGTACCAATAATTGTTGATGTTGTTTTTTAATTATGTCAAATTTTAACTTCTCTAATTTGTGGAAAGTTTTTCTTCTTTTAGTAGCTGAGTTCAATCCATTTATATTCATAGAAATCAATTTTTTTTCCTCCATGATTATATTTTGTATTTAGGTCTGACAGCTCTCGTGGATCTTACTTCACATTGTTCTTTGGTCTCCATTTGTCCACCTGCTGCACCTTCTTCTTTTCCCATTCCCATTTGGTCCTCTTGGGGTTCAGTTGAGATGATCTCTGTTTCTGTCTCTATTTCTCTTCTTCCAAAAAAATTCATTGTAGAATATTTCTGCTTTCTCAATTGAGTCAATTCTGTGTCTCTGTTCTTGCCATGCAAACATTAATCCTTCTGGGATCAACCATCTATAATTCACCTCTTTTTCCAATAACATTTTAGTCAAGAATCGATATTCTCTTCTCATCTCTCTCACTCTTCTGGGTACTTGTTTTAAGACCACAATCTCTTTGTCTTTATATTTCAATGCCTTATCTCTTGCCACTTGTAGTATTTGTGTTTTAATAGTCTTTTTAGTAAATCTGACATGGACCTCTCTTGGTAGCTTATTCCTCATTGCATATCTTGTGAAGAAACGGTATATCTCATCTACTCCGTCTATCATCTTTTCCTCTGTTATTCCCAAAGCTCCAGCCAAGATTTCTATCATTACTGCCGCCAAATCTTGTCCTTTTTCTTCCTCTATATTTTGAAATCTGAGATAAAATTCTGACCTATCCATCTCCCACTTCAACATCCCACTTTTGTCTTGTTCAACCATTGTTAATCTGCTAATGATATTTCCAATTGTCTCATCTCTTTGTTTGTCTTTCTCTTCAATTTTTTGGAGTCTCTCCTCATGTTTCGCCATCACTTGTTGAAAATTTTCAATTTTTTCATCAGTCTTCGCAATTTTTTGTTCAATACTCTCCGTTCTTTGTTCAATACTCATTTTAAGTTCTTGTATTCCTTGTATAACCATCGTTAGGTCCATTTGTGCTTTATCTTGCATCCTAGCCCTGACCTGCCACCCCTCGGCAGGCTAATTCCTCTATCCTTAGGTGTCCACATCATGGCAGCCGCCATTAGCTCAGCTTTCTGTTGCATCTTTTGGTCTTTCTTCCGTTCCTCTTCCTTTTCCCTATTCACAAAGACTTTCCTTGCCACTTCCATGAGCTCACTCATGGGTTTCCCTAGGGCCCCCTCAAGTCGTTGTAATTTACGGCGTATATCTGGGGCACTCTGTGAAATAAATGCCATGGTCAGCATTTGGGTGTTTACTGGGTCAGTGAGATCTATGGGAGTATACATACAGTAGGCGTCAATGAGACAGGTATAAAATGCCTCAGGGATTTCAGTAGGCTCTTGTACCACTAGAGAGGGTTTAGACATGTTGACTGTAGGCTTTCCTGCCAGTCGGATAGCTCGCACCACCAACGACTGGTAGTCTCATAAATGCTCCATGTCCTTGTAAGGATCCCATTTTGGATTCTTTGTCAGGAAATGAGCCTCCACATGTTCTGCTAGATTCCTGCCTACTCTAACATCAGGCTTTAATATTTCAGTTACTGCAATTTTGATTTTCTCTCTTTCCTCAGGATTAAACAGGGTCCCCATGAGCTGTTGGAGGTCCAACCAGGTGGGGTTATGTGTGTCCACTATCGTTTTCACTAAGTCTGCTACTTCAGTAGGTTTCTCACTGAAGGGACCATAGTGTAGCTTCTAGTTGAGTAAGTCAGAGGTAGTGAAGGGCACGTGTTGGAACAATGAGAGAGTGACAGAAGTAGAGGGGTCACGGTGGTCAATTGCTAACTGGTCAACTCGTCTAAGGGGCACTATGAGGGAGGCTTGTTCTGTTTTTGCTCTTGTTCTAGCTGCCACAGGTTCAGCCTCTTGTTTAGGACTTGCACGGGAATCTACCTGTGGTTCTTCCTGAGTCCCCAGGAGTGAGAGATCGGCTTGAGCTGATTGATCTATTGTATCTGGTGGATCCCCAGGGCTTCTAAGAAAAGGGGACAATCGATCCAGTCAGGCCATCAACCCCAATACCCCCGAGGATTCACTTCCCTTGGAACTTCTTCTTAGGCCAAAAGGAGGTACATATGGGGGTGGGGGTGCAGTAGTTCCTCCGAGCAACTGGGCAAGACCCACATGGTTTTCTTATCCTTCTTTAGTGACAGATTATGTGACAGTAGGACTTTGCATTGTTGCATTTTGAGCTTAAAAAGCCATGGGGGAGGGTGATTTAGTAAGTCGAGCCAGACATCAATATAAGGAGCTTGATCTGGGTGTCCCAGTGTGGGGTGAAATACTAACTGATGAACCTTTACTGTGGTAGGGATATCTAGAGTGCCCATGGGAGGCCATCCAAATCCAAATGTTGGCCATTCTCCCTCACAAAACACCTGTAGTTTGTGCCTACTCCACTTTAGGCCATAATCCTGGGATTCATATGCTTCCTTAAAATGTTTTAGCATTAACCCCAGCGGGGTCAGGGGCTTACTCTCTCCTCCACCCATGAGCCACCCAGGTCACCAGACAAGACAGGGATTTTCACACACTCACGTCCGACCCAGGGAGCCGGATGCACACGGTCTCTGATGGGAACTGTGAATGCCACTCGCTTTCTACTGGCCCACAGTGCTGGACACCCATAGTCACCAATGGGAACCACAGTAATCGTTCACTTCAACCATTCTAGACAATTCCTCCCACCTTTGTCTAAGAGAGGGTGATCAGTCTTCTCCTCTGTCCCTGCTTACAGGGAGGGATAATTTTCCCAAATTCAATACTTGCCTGCAGGCATCTTCCTTCACCACTGACCAGTTAGAAGATGTCCTGGTCTCCTCACCTTTCACCTGTGGTTCTTGGAGGCATCAATCGCCGCCGCCAGCGAACAGCAGTCTCAGGAAGTCCCTTGGATTCAAAGGACCGAAGGCGCCTGGGATGTTCCCTTCAACTCACCGAAGCACTGGCACCCGGGATGGACCCTCCAGCGGCCTCAGGGCCCCTTGCATCCTGCCGTGGTCGCCATTAAATGTAGCAGAATTTCTTGCTTCCAAATCAGGACACAAGACCACGAAAAGTTGGAGAATACAGGTTTTATTTGTGCACAAGGTTCAGAGCATTACCATGGCAAATTCTGAACCCCCTCCTCTTCCTGAGGCTTCACTTTTATACATAGCATGACCTCAGACTATGACAGGGAGTTACTTGTATTACATTTTTACCAAATAAGGAGAATAACATATATTTTTCTATTAAGGAAACATAGAGGAAGTGAGAGGTACATTTTGATTACTTAGTTATCTTACACCATCTGTTATTTTCCATGTCCACCCTTGTTTACAGTAACGTGGTTATTTCCAGTTCCTTACTTCAGCAATTTCGTGGTTTTACACAATATTTTTATATGAAGCGAAGCTTGGGGTCAGGGGATTTCTGGTAAATGTATGCTCTGTTTGTGACCTTACAGACTGCTCCAAAAGGACAGGATAAGGAGCCACTACAGTGGGGAACACAGGAAGCAACTAGTTTCCGATTGCTCAAGCAGGCACTGTTGCAAGCCCCCAGTTTAGGCCTCCCGGATTTGGATAAACCGTTTCAATTATTTGTAGATACTAAACAGAATGTAGCAGTGGGTGTCCTCACCCAGAAAATAGGAACATGTCATCGGCCTGTAGCTTATCTCTCTAAACAGCTGGATAATGTTGCAAAAGGATGGCCTGTGTGCCTTAAGGCTGTGGCTGGGACTGCTATCTTAACTCAGGAAGCAACTAAACTGACTTTTGGATGAGAGCTTGACATTTATACTCCCCATGCCCTTAAAGCAGTTCTGGAAACGAAGGGCCATCTATGGCTAACCAACCCTTGAATGCTGAAATACCAAGGCTTAATCACTCATAACCTTATGATTAATATTATACAATCCACTGCATTAAATCCTGCTACATTATTGCCTGAACCAAACTCAGAAACCACTCACGATTGTATCCACACAATAGAGGAAACATATGCCAGCCGCCCTGACATGACTGATGTACCACTTCCTTCCCCGAATTACACCCTATTTACGGACGGCACCAGCTTCATACAGGAAGGCACTAGACGGGCAGGGTATGCAGTGGTAACTTTGGATGATCTTTGGAAAGCGGAGCCCCTCCCTTCAGGCATGAGTGCTCAGTTAGCTGAATTGCATGCATTAACTAGAGCTTTGGAGCTGGCAAAAGGCGAATGTGTCAACATATATACAGACTCTAAATATGCTTTCCTCACGGTTCAAGTCCATGGTGCCTTATATAAGGAAAGAGGACTTATCACAGCAGGAGGCAAAGACATTAAATATGGTCCCCAAATACTATGCCTCCTGGAAAGTGCATGGGCCCCACAGAAGGTTGCAGTCATACACTGCTGAAGACATCAAAAAGTGGCCTCTGATATACAAAAAGGCAATGATAAAGCAGATAGAATGGCATGAAAGGCAGCTCAAAGGACTCCAACAATACAAGCAAAATGCCTTACTGTATGGACACCACACAAACACCAACAACCACATTACTCCCAGGAAGACATGAACCAAATTGAAGCACTTGAGGCTCAACTGGAAGGAGGCTGGTGGATCCTACCGGACAATGGGGTTTTCGTGCCAGGGCATATGGCTTGGGACATAGTACAAGTGCATAGGCAGTTGCACCTAGGAAAAACTGCTTTAGTAAATGTTTTGCAAAGGGGAGTTTATATTAACAAAATACACAGCATTGCAGCAAACGCCTGTGCCAGGTGTGAAATTTGTGCAGCAAATAACCCTAGACAAGGGCCCCAACCACCACCAGGCCACCAACCAAGGGGTAGTTACCCATTTGATTCTCTGATGATTGACTTCACAGACATGCCCGGCTCTGGACACTACAACGCACTGCTAGTCATTGTATGCACTTACACAGGATTGCCTGAGTGTATCCCTACCCGCACAAAGAAGGCTACTGAAGTTGCCAGGGCACTACTCCACATCATAATCCCCAGATATGGCCTGCCTTCTAGAATTTCATCAGACAATGGTCCTGACTTTATCCACAAGGCCACTCAGCAATTAGCTAAGATATTGGGTATCACTTGGAAACTCCATTGTAGCTTCCATGCTCCCTCTGGAGGCAGGGTTCAGAGGGTTAATAGAACTATTAAGGAAAAATTGGCCAAAATATGTCAGGAAACCCACCTTAAATGGCCAGATGCTTTAAGTTTGGCTCTGGTCACGGTCAGGTGTGCTCCTCAAAAAGGCATTTTACTATCACCATTTGAGTTACTATATGGTCGGGTGCCCAATTTACTTCATCCAAATATTCACAATACTATACAGATTTCTGATACAGTTAGAATGTAACAACTACAAGCTTTTAATACAATAGTCCAAAGATTACAAGAATGTGTTTTAACCTGTAAACCCCATGTCTTAGTGACCTTCCCACATAACATACATGCAGGACAGGAGGTCTGGGTTAAAGATTGGAAAAGGAAAGTATTGAGCCCAAAGTGGAAAGGGCCGTATACTGTTGTTATGTGTTCTCCCCTTGCTGTTAAGGTAGCTGAATTAAAACCGTGGATTCACTGGTCTCAAGTTAAGTTGGCTGCACCTACCCAGTGAAAAGTGGAATCCCATCTGACTCATCCATTGAAGGTGACTCTCCGGAGGACTGCACGGGATATCTCCCCTTTTGGTGACACTCCGGAAGCTGTCCCTCTACAAATGGGAGACAAAGAGAAACGGACCCCTGCAGGTGTTACCCTGGAAACTAACACCCGACGCACAGGCCTCTGCTGGAAACTTCGATCGCAAGTCAAGCGTACCTAAGGATTGCAATTCTTTAGAAAGGGGGGGAATTAGTGGTGGTGGGAGATATTCTATATCCCCCATTACAGTATGGAGGCTAACCAAAGGATGCGGGAGACTGCATGCATCCGCAGAGGCCTTATGCCCTCCATCTGGATTGTAACCATCCTGTTAGTAATAAGTGTTGTCCTTAACTCCATGTACTTATATGAGATGTTAGTGGCTAAGAAGGGTAGTACAAACAAAGAAATACCCCTTGATAAGGATGCAGTTGATGGGTGGTATTCACCAGACTGCACTGACCTGGAGGAACCCCAGGATCTGGAGGAGGACCAGAATAAGGGAAGGGAATCCAGGCCATGTGACATGTGCTTTATGGTACTACCCACAGGCAGGCATTTTACCTATAGTGTAACCAGGTTTCCATAGTGGCACTCATTGGAATGATAGCAGCAGGATGTGTTATTCTACCATGTATTCTCCGCATCTTTGTGCGAGCAATCTCTAACAGTCTTTCTATGCTGGTAGAAAAGAAGGCTGCAGACAAGGCTATGTTTTTGTGGGAATATGAGAAATTAAACACAGTGGAAAATATCTCTCCCATCTATGAAACTCCACAGTAATCTAGGGATTTAAGTGCAGTTTCAAAGGGGGGAATGAAGCGGAATGGAAAGTTACCAGAAAAGTATTCTTATAATTAGCAGAAGTTTCTTAGCTTATATCGCAAATATTATAGAAGTTGCTTAATATGATATTGTGAAAACCAGAAAATTGCTGAATCTAAGTCTAAGAATAATGACCTATGAACTAGATATGTTCCTGTAAACAGCTAAATGGCAAGGGTGGCAAGGGTGGGTATGGAAAATAACAGATGGTGTAAGATAAGTATTTATATGCTGAATTGTGCAAAATGGATAATTAGACTTACTTCCCCCTTTTGTAGTACGCTGAGACTGGGAGCTGCATAAAAGTAACCCCTCAGGAATAGCCGGGGGTTCAGAATTTGCCATGCTAATGCTCTGAACCTTTTGCGCAAATGAACCTGTATTCTACTTCCCTTTGTGGTCTTGTGTCTTGATTTGGAAACAGGATCTGCTGCAACACAAGGACAGTTTTTCCCCAAACGCCATCACTCTGCTAAACAAATAATTCCCTCAACACTGTCCAACTATTTACAAAGTCTGCACTACTATTACTATTAATCTTCTCCTCACTCCTTATCACCCATCCCCTCCCACTTGTGACTGTATGACTGTAACTTTGTCGCTTGTATTCTTATGATTTATATGGACTGTTTCCTGGTATGAATTGATTGCTTATTGTACGCTATGACTATTATTAAGTGTTGTACCTTATAATTCTTGACAAATGTATCTTTTATGTACACTGAGAGCATTTGCACCAAGACAAATTCCTTGTGTGTCGAATCACACTTAGCCAATAAAGAATACTATCTATCTACCATCTAAGTTGTTGGTTTTTACCTTTAAAGTCCTTCATTACCTTTAAAGTCTTTTATGGCCTGGGCCCAGTGTATCTGAGGAGCCATCTCAGCCTAATAGGACTAGCCCACCCCACTCCAGCAGAAGAGGCCCGTTCTGGACCTCATCTGCTAAGGAATTCCTGCTGGCGGGATCAAGAAGAGCCTTTTCTACTGTGGCCCCCGCCCTGTGGTACATTCTACCATCAGAAGTGAGAATTGCTCTCAACCTTTGGCCTTCCAGAAGGGTAGCAAAACCTGATTTTGCTTGTTGGCTTGGGATCCCAAGAGGAGCACTCACCAATGCTGGTGGTTGAGGGGGTCAGAAGATCTCATCCCTATGCTGTCCATCTCCTTGGTTTCAGTTTTTCATATAGCTTTTTAAATTTTTAATTGATTTTATATTTATCTTTTTACTGTTTGTAAGCCGCCCAGAGTCACCTTATCAGTGAGAGGGGTGGCATATAAATTTAATAAATTACAGGAGGTTTCTTTTATCATTTCAAATATCTTCCCATGTTCAATATTGTGGTAAGTGAATGAATGGGATAAAAGCAGTAGTGGGCTTCAGCCAGTTTGCACCTATTCGCCAGAACCAGTTGTTAACTTTCTAAGCAGTTCGGAGAACCTGTTGTTGGAAGAAAACTCCTTTTGTTTTTTTCCACTTTATAGGGCTAATCCTGTAAGGAACGCAGGAAGGAAACATTCTGGTGTTGTTTCTAGCCTAATCTTTATTGCCTTTGCTTACAGAAACTGCCTCCCGGTTAACCCTTAAAAAAGCTAAAGGTTCTTGGTAGTATGCCCAGACTTACTGTCCCCTGAGTTCCAGAGTTTTGTTGTTTTTTCTTTGCTGGTACTTTGCTGGGGCTTGACTTTCTTAAAGGGGAAGGGTTGTTTTAAGCTTTTTACACTGCTGTTGGGAGGAAATACTCCCCTGTTGGAGTTCTTCCAGCTGAGATGCAACCCATCAGCAATTTGAAGAAATAATTGAATAACGAAGAAGAGCTGCTGGAAAGAAGCTTTTAATGACAAGGAATCAAGATGAGTGACGTTCAGCAAGACTTCTTGGCTAGCTAGAAAGATTGACATTCAAACATGAGTTTACATACCCTTTCTGAGTCTTGGTCTAAAACTGGTTTTTGGTGAGGTTTCTGTGCTTGGTGAGGTTTAATCCTGTGTTTACTGATGGGATAATTTTCCCTATTCAGCTTTGTTTGGAAGGAAAAAGGTTAATCTTTGTTCCTGAAAAGAAACTGGGTACAGAAATCTGGCTAGTTCCTGTGTCTATTTGTTCTGGTAATTGGTTTAACAAACAACAGCTATTGTGTTTGCTCTTTTGCTACTTTCTAGCGCTAATTGCTTTCTTTGTAGTTTGGCTTATCTCAAGTGTTTACACTTGAGCTTGCCTGGGGTGTGAGCTCTGGCAATGAGCCAGACAAGGCTTGTGTTTTAGTTTTAAAAGGATTTAAACTGTTGTGATTTAATAATTTGTATTGTGTTTGAATTTTTTCCTACCTCATGGTTTCTTTTTCTATCTGGGGAGGGGGCAGTCTTCCTTCACTGCTTTAGTGGTTGCTGGCACTGTCCTTTTGGGGTGTACTTCCAAGAGGCAGGATGCAAGCTTGGCACTGATTTTTTTTACTGTCTTTCTGGGGGGCATGTGATCTTTCCTGAAATCTGGATGATTTCCTTAGGATATCTTGTGAGGTGAGACCAGCTGGTATCTTTAAGTGGTGCAAATGGATCTAAGGATTGCTTCTCCTGGGTGTGCTTTCTGGGGAGCTTAAATGACCTCTCTGCTAAAGGGTTTCACTTTATGAGCAAGATTTGGCTGCTGATAGTTATCATTACATTGTAACTATTTTAATTCCTCAAGGGGCTCTGGCACCCTGCCTGATTTGTAACTCTGGCTTGCAGGTATTTCTAATCTAATGATTGGTATTGAGGGCAGCTTTTTGCAAGCAAAGAAGCTTTTGAGTTTTGCCGTGCTTTCAAGTCTGAAATTCCTTCTCCTGCTGTGTCAAGTTAATTACTTCAGCTTGGTGTTTAGATTTTTAGTTACAGTTTGTATGTACCTTGTTTTGGACTGAATTTTCTACAGTTGAAGGCTGTTCCTGGGAGAGATTTTTTCTCCAGCCAAAGGTAACCTGGACATTGGAGGCAAAGTTGGAGATAATGAAGGGACTCTTATTGCTTATTTGACTGTGTTGCCTTTGTGCCACGCCCCAGGTCATCACAGGCATTTTCTCAAAGTTCCATTTTGTTACAGTTGTCATACTGGCACATCTGGGAAAACCCGAATCTGAGAGTTCTGGGTTTTCCTCCAATAATTACAAATCACAAAATCCATCCCCTGCACCCACCACTCCATCACATGGCCCAATCACTATCCGTTCCAACTTGAGACATCCCTTAAACCAGTGGTCGCCAACTGGTGGTACGTGAGAAAATTTTGGTGGTCCGCAGAGAAATGTTCCCCTCAAAGGACACCCAATAGCAATTAATCCAGGCTGCATGGGAACACAAGGCTGCACCGCCCACATGGCCCACCCACCTGCTGGCCCCCACCCTTTGGCTGAGCACAAACCTTACCTTCAGTAGAGCCACACAAGCTGGAACTGGAAGGTAAGACCAACGGTGGGGGAGGGAAATCTGCCCCAGGGTGGCTTGCTGACGCTGGTGGGAAAGTCGGTCCCATATTCGAGAGCTGCAGCAGTCACAGGACTGGCCCTTTGGTCATCCTGGAGCAGCTCCTCCACCTGGGTGCACCGGCCTGCCATGTACTGGAGGAGCTGCTTCGGAATGACCAAAGGACCAGTCCTGTGACTACTACAGCTCTCGAATATGGGACCGGCCCATGGTGGGGCTGGAAAACTCCACCATAGGGGGTGGCACATGTGCAGCCCTCGCCGGCCGGAACAAAGTAATGGTGCTGTTGCAGCGGGGGGGCGGGGGCACAGCACAAGTGGGGTGAAGTGGCGATGGCTGGAAGGTGCAAGCTGCCACAAATATACTGTGGCAAAATATGGAGAACCTGGAGAACAAATGTGAGTAGCATTTGTTCTCCAGGTTAGAGGAGCAACATTCCTCAGCTTTCAAACGCGGCTGGCAACAGGCGCCTGTGCCCTGAGGCTTCCTCGCTGCCTTTGGAGTCAATTTTGAAGGCTGGGAGGGGACTTCTCCAAGGCAAGGGGGGGCAGGGCTCACTGGCCTCCAAATTGGTTCTCAGCCAGCCTGGGGCAGTGTTCAAATGAAGGGAGTGGAGGAGGGGGAGGCTTTAAATAATAAAAAGCAGCGCTTCACTCTGAAGCCTTCTCTCTCAAAGTTAGCCCACCATCTCTCCATCAGGAGATCAGAGCTAAAACCTCACTTCTACAGGTAAAGGGCGCTCTCCCTCACCTTCCTCCCACTTGTTATTTCAAATACACCAATTTGCGTGTCCTCAGGAGTGGAACAGCGATCTTTTGAATTCAGTTCCCAGGCTGTGCATCAATATGGCTGGAAATTGGAGGCATTCAAACATTGCAGTCAGAAAGGCTTAAGACCAGGCTGATACCCTGTATTAGCAACACCATTCTGACATAGTCCATGTGCTAGCACTTGATACCTTGTAAAACAATATTGCAAACTATCACACATTTTGCCTTTGTTATGTCACATGCATATGCACATAGTCAGCTATAAGTTTTCACATCGACACCCTAACAGGACAAATTTCATGCATATTATGACATGGGCTTTATTCAATAATAATTTTTAAAAAACAAGAAAATTAATCTTTGATATTCGGACATTGAAATTCATCCAAATTCATCCTTGATTTTTAATAATTACAAAGATGCCAAACTTAAGATTCCAGGGGACAAAATGCTTCTAAGGTCCTGTGTTAAAGTTTCTAGCATTCATTCAGTTCAGTTAGAGATGGCAGTATTTCTTCAACCTATTAAGCACATAGTATGGAAGGGGGTGGGGGTGGGAGAATCAGGATCCTGGTCAGAGAAACACCTTTTATTAAAAAGCAAAAACTTCCTTGAGCTACAAGGCATTTCATCAGATTGATGGCACCTTTTCCAACTACAGGTAGCCCTCAACTTACAACCATTATTTAGCAACCTAATCCTATAACAGCACTGAAAAAAAACTACTTGCAATTGGTCCAGCACCCCCAACAGTCTAGTGATAAAAATTTGGGCTTTTGGCAACTGGCATGTATTCATGAATCATGAGTGTTCCTGGGGTCATTTGATTACCATTCAAGATCTTCCCAGGCAGCCTCTAATAAGTTGTTCTGACCCAAACTTAATAAAACACCAACTGAATTTAAGTCAAACCTTTTTTAATGCAACACTGGGAATTACTTACATTCCCTGCTAAAGGTGGTTCTACAAGCTATTAAATCATAAGGTGACTTAGTTTTTCACACAATGCTTCTTTATTTTGGCTCTTTTTGTGAAATAGATGGCATGGTGTAATATGTCATGTGTTGTTCTTCATCTGAGGTTGTATTTACCTACTTTGAACAACGGTTAAAGACTAAGTGTTGTTTACTGTCCTGATATGTAAAACCATAAAACTCACAGAGGGTGTACTTTTTCACATGACTGTATGTGCTCAGAACCAATAGGCAGCATCACTGTTAGGTAGTAAAAGTGCATTTTTCTAGAGGAAGATTGTGAAAGGGATGTCAGCAAAACAGGATTATGGTGGAAGGTCAACACCTGTCACGTCCCCACGGCATGCTGGAGCCATGACACCGAGCGTTCCATTGCGTGACTGGATATTAAGTGGTAGGCGTTCACCGGATGGTGGATAAACTCATTACGTCATTAACTGGTATATAAATACAGCTCTGGCTGCGAGGTGTGCCAGAGCTGTCTTTAATATCATCTTGATGCTTGTTGTTACCTGAATCCGGAGCAGTATATGGACCAATAAAGACTCATTTTGTAGTTACCGTGAGAGTTTTGTTTCCCTTTCTTTCTGGAATTCGGCTGAACAGCTGAGCAGAAAGTCAGTTCTCTCTCAAATCCCTTTATGCTCCTGTCATCCCTCCTTCCCTCCGTTGGCTGTTTGGTGTTGCTGCATTGAGGAGTGATGGAGGAAGGCACAAACGTGGATTCAGCTTTGCCGTTCGCATCTGAGGTGGATGAGGAAGAGATTTCTCTAGGGGACGGCAGAGTGCGTGAGTCCATAGATGGGATTATAAGTGGTGAACCGCCATCTGCTGGTGATACTGGGGATATTCCCAAGGATGTAGAGGGTTACTAGACCTAAACTACGCAGAGACATGGAGGGGGAGGCACGGAAGACTGTTTGGCCCAAGACGAGGGACAAAAGGAGGAGTGATTTGGAGCTCCAGGACAAGTGTGGGGGATGAGGTGTTCGTGGAAAAACCTCTGCCTTTGCACCTCTCAATGCTGGAGTGTTTGAGAAGTGGAGGGAAAGGAGGATAGTTGAAGAAGATGCCTGGAGTACCTCCACCTCCAGCTTGGGAGTCAGTACTATAGAACTATTGCAAATGAAATATAGAGATCTAAGTATACAGGATCCCAGCCCAAAGAGTAGATGGGAGGGGTCAGGGGCTCATACTGATGATACTTCATATTTCAGTTCTATCCCTAGAGAAGGAAGAGAATGTAATAGTAAAAGGACTGGAAGTGACTTTACACCTGGGTTTGTTGCATCATTAGCTGATGTAGTCAGGCCATCAGAACCCAGGACAGGAGATACCAAGCATATATCATCAAGCTTTGCTTGAGGGGATTCACCACCTCTCCATATACAGTATAAGGGTTCCTGGGGTCATCAGGGAATGTCTGGCTAGTGGCCACAACACATGGTGTGGGGACCACCACCATTGCAATCTACATTTGACGGTAACCCAGACCATATCGCACTGTTCCTAAGACAAGTGGTCAATCACCTAGAATTATATGCCTCTTGCTATCCATCACAATGGTCCATAGTGGTAGTTATCAACTGGGGATGCAGCGGACTGGGTCATGGACTTACACAGTGAATGGGCCAGGGAGTTGGTAGATTTAAGTCTTTTTTTGGACTCAATCCGCAATCGTTTTGAGGACAGGTCTCGCATCCACCAAACCAAGGAAGCTATCATGGCGTTGAGGCAAGATGGGAGACCGGCAACTGAATATGTATGGGAATTCTGACATTTAGCTGGGAAGTTAAGGTCCTGGCCTGAGCGTCTGCTGGTCCGGAAATTCCGTGCCGGATTGGATCGTAGTTTAAGACAGGCTTGTCTGTATAGAGGAGTCCCTCAACGATTGACAGAATGGTGCAGAACTGTGGTTGAATTGGATGTTGGACTGAAGGAGTTCAGAACCAAGCCCAAACCATTCCAAAAAGTACCTAAAGCAGATCTTGGTGTTATGGGAGGTTGGAGCAGGCAAGGAGATGGTCCGCTGGGTGGTAGGGGTCAACCGGTTATTAGGTGTTTCAGATGTAACCTGATAGGGCATAGGGTGTTGGAATGCCCCGAGCTTGCCAATGAGTGTATGAAACAAACAGCAAAGGCACCTGTTGGAGCAGTGACAAAATTCAGCTTTAGGAAACAGGGAATTGGTGCCAAAAGATCACAAGGACTGACTCAGAAAACTAAGGGGGAAGCATCACCATCACGACAGCATCAATTGGACAAACGGAGTCAACCCAGGGTTGTTTCAGGGTTGTATGATAGTGGTGAGGAAAGCCATGATACTATGGTGAGTGCTCCAGTACGCCCTTTTGTGATACCAGTGGTATTGGAAGGTGTGAACATGGGACTGAGGGGTAGATATGGGGCAGTGATAGACATGGGCTGTACCAGGTGTCTTATTAGGCAACTGTCAGCTTTGAAATTCAGCTGCCACATTTTTTTTAAGAGAGTTGGAGGAGTTGAAAAGTTCAAGGTTATTCTGTATGTCATATTGAGAAATTCCAGTGGCAGTTAATTGGTTCTCGTGATTTATGAAGTGTAGAAGTGGGAGGAGAGAAGGGAGGAGAGAAGGTGGATTCAGTGTAATGCGTGAAAAATTTTCACTTTGAGAAATTGCCTTTGACATACCAGATCTGTTTCTAAATAAATCAATTGGAGAAAAAATGTCTTGAAGTGATTGATATCATGGATACTTTCTGGATGCCTTACATTTATTTCCCAAAGTCATCTTTTACTTTTTGAAGGGGGCTTGGCTGATACCCCGGAGTTCTTTTCCCAGAGGTGGGTAAAGAACAACAATCAGCTGAAATTGGAGATGTGCAGGGGGGAGCATGTGGGGGCCCTCCCTCTGGAGGATTAATTGAACCTGCCAGCCCTTGTTTGGAGGAGATGATGGATGCTTTCAGGATGGCAGTAGGAGAAAGAGATTTGGGAGCTATACCGAAGCGTTTCAACTCAAGAAATTGTTATAACCCAGATGTAACCCAGCTGTCTGAAGAGAAATCTTTTTCTAGCCGCAGGCATATTGCTATCCTGCCAGATTGGAGGGAAGAGAGACAATTGGGGTTGGAATTCTCCCAAGAAGACATCCCCAAGATTTATCCTGGAAGTCTATCAAGGGCAGATTTACATCAACAGTTCCAGAATTTAAAGGTGACAGGTTTGGTCTCACAGTCTGTTTGGACGGGTGGAAGCTTGAGACCACCCATATTCACTTACCCAAGTATCGTGAGGAATGAGACTATACAGATGCCAGTTGGAGAGGCCCAGCAAGAGGCATTGACTGGTAGAGGTATGTTGCAGCCTCTGAGGCAATCCCCTCATTTCCCAGAAGGAAGATTACCCCCTGCAGAGAGTATCCCTCCAGGGTGGGAATTTTATCCAGGCCAGGGGTGGATTCAGTGCCAATGGCAGCCAGCACCAACAAAGTCCTGGTCTGAAGGGGGGGTTGCCCAGACAGCAGACAGCAGCCACTTCCCCTCCAACCAACCAGGGAACCAGGCCACACCCATCTTCCTCCTGGCAACCACAATTGCGGCCCCAAACAGTTGCAAGGCCACAGGGACCCCCATTCCAGAGACGCACCACTAAGAGAATTGGGATGAGACCACCACCAACCCGACCAGCTGAAACTGCTCATACCCGACCCACCAGAGTGCTAAAATGTTACCGATGTGGCCAAGCCAGTCGTAGGGCAGCAGACTGTCTGGCCCCTGCTCCTGTACCACAAGCTCCGCAGTCGAAGCCTAATACAGTTGTTAGAGGTTGGAAGAATCAAGGAAGACCTCTGGGCAGGGGCAGGTTCGCCAAACACAGCTGGGAAAGCCCCCTCTGTGCAGATGGGAGCAACAGACCACTGGACCGACACCACGTCCCCGAGAACCCAACCTGCAAAGACGACCCAATGGTGAGTGATCCCATCATACCTTTTACAGTTAAGGTCAAGTTAGTGGTACCAAACACGGGGGAGGCCAGGGAGTTAGAAGCTGTCATTGATACTGGGTGTTCTAGATGTCTTATCGGACTCCCCATTGTTGAACAATTGGGCATAAAGACAAACCCACTAAAACGCCCAATTAGATTTGAGCAAGTGGATGGAACCTTAATTGGGGGGGGGGGCAGCCACTCAAATGACAGAATTGAACAAGATGGAATTAGGGCCCCATCACGAACTCATATGCTTCATAGTGGTCCCCAAGATGTCAGAATCAATCATACTGGGACTTGCTTGGTTAGACAAATGGGCCCCAACGATCAAATGGGAGGATGGATTCAGAAAAATCTTCATTGGACCGGGCCCATTGCCCTCTCTTCCACCCACTACAATGCCACCGGTCAGCTTGAACCCAGAGCCTGAGCCAGCATCCATGGCATCCCACCTTCTCCCAGATAACCCCCAGGTACCCGACCAATACAAAGACTTGGCTGAAGCATTCAGTGAAGAAGAGTGTAATGTTTTACCTCCCCATTGAGCCACTGTTTGCGCCATAGATATAGAGCCCGGGGTGAAATTACCAAAACCAAAGATGTATTCCATGACGTCTGCTGAAATGACCGAATAAGGAAATACATCAACAGCAATTTGGAACGAGGTTTTATTGAGCCTGCCAAATCAAGATTAGCTGCCACCATGTTGCTCAAGAAGATGGCGGGTTGAGATTGTGTGTTGACTTTAGAGGCGTGAACGCTGTATGCGTCAAAAACATGTAACCTCTCCCTATTATGAAGGACTTATTGAACCACCTGTCAAAGGGCAAAGTATTCACCAAGCTAGATCTCAGGGAAGCTTACTACCGGGTCCGCATCAAAGAGGGAGATGGGTGGAAAACTGCTTTTAACTGCCCTTTGGGTAGTTTCCAATTCAAAGTCATGCCTTTCAGATTTCAGGGCCCCGCCGCAGTATTTATGCAACTCATCAATGAAGTGTTACACCCGCACCTTTACCGAGGGGTCCTCATGTACCTGGTGACATCCTTATCTTCAGCGAAACCATGGAAGAACATGTTCAATTGGTCCGACAAGTCCTAGAAAAACTTTTAGCCACCAAATTATATGTGAAGCTCTCAAAATGCGAGTTCCACAAGGAAGCGCTGGACTACTTAGGCTACTGAGTATACAACCTGGGGATTGAAATGGACCCCGGAAAGGTGAAAGCGGTGCTGGACTGGCAACCCCCCAGAACCCGAAAACAACTTCAAAGTTTCTTGGGGTTTGCCAACTTCTATAGACAATTCATTCCGTCCTTTGCTGAAGTTGCCCTCCCATTGACAGAGCTATTAAAAACAGGCCCATCACCCACCAAACCAAAGCTGAGTCAACCCCTGGCTTGGACTATGGACTGTCAGAAAGCTTTTGAGACCTTAAAATGCCCCTTCACAGCTGAGCCCATCCTCCAGCATCCAGACGCGAGCAAGCCTTTTATTGTCCAAACAGATGCAAGTGATGTAGTGGTGGCAGCCATTTTGCTGCAGACAGACTCTCAAGGCCGACTGATGCTGTGCACTTACGTGTCCAAAAAGCTGACAGACACAGAGCGAAGGTGGGCGGTCTGGGAGAAAGAAGCATTTGCCATACGATGGGCTTTATTGACTTGGAGGCATTTTCTAGAAGGGGTGCCAGAGGCCTTTGAGGTATGGACTGATCATAAGAACCTCGAGGCTCTAAAGACCCCTAGATTATCGCCCAAACAAGTCCGCTGGGCCCAATATTTCAAGTGATTCAATTTCAACATTAAATATATCCCCGGAGGGAAAAACGTAGTGGCGGACACTCTGTCCAGAAAACCTGTTTGACAGCCACCGAGAGGAAATAGTACAAGCCTTAATTTCAGATGCTCAATCGGCAGGCCAAGTGACCACTCGAGCCCAAGCCAACTGCAATCCCAAACACCTGGAAGATAAGCTGACTGCAGAATTGAAAACAGCCCTATTGACCGATCCTTGGTTCCTGGACCATCAAACCAAGTTGATAATGAATGATGGACTAGCTTGGAAAGGGACTAAGCTTTATGTACCCACAACCCTAAGACTACTGGTACTAAAGCGTAGCCATGACTCCCGGCTAGGAGGCCACTTCAGATTCCTAAAAACCCTACATTTACTGAGAAGACAGTTCTGGTGGCCAAAAATGAAATCTGATGTTGAGGACTATGTAAAAAGTGGCTCAATTTGTGCCACAATGAAACACAGAACTGGAAAACCTCCTGGCCTCCTGCAACAAGTTGCTGAACCAACCCAACCTTGGGAAGAAATTGCAATGGACTTTATTGTTGAACTACCTAAGAGTGAAGGGAATACAATCATTTGGACTATAATTGACTTATTCTCTAAACAGGCCCATTTTATAGCCTGCAAAGGACTTCCATCTGCAAAAAAACTTGCAAAGCTGTTCGTGAAACATATCTATAGACTACATGGAGTACCACGTAGAGTAACATCAGACAGAGGGGTACAATTTACCACCAAATTTTGGAGGGAATTTCTGAAATCCATTGGTTCATCTCAAGGGTTATCCTCAGCTTTCCATCCTGCTTGTAATGGAGCAGCGGAGAGGGCTAACACCATGATTGAACAATACATTAGATGCTATGTAAATTATCAACAAGAAAATTGGGCTGAGTTATTACCTTTTGCAGAGGTTGCTTACAATAATGCAGTACATAGCAGCACGGGATTGACTCCATTCCAAATCAACACTGGAATGGATTTTGTCCCGATGCCAGAATTACCTAGACAACCTCCCTCATCCATGTCCCTAACAGAATGGATGAACTCATTAAAGAAAGGGTGGGAAGATACAAAAAAAGCTTTGAACGAAGCTGCAAAAAATTATAAAAAACAGGTGGAAAAATGTAGATCCCTTCAACCGCCTTTTAAAGTAGGGGACAAAGTATATTTGTCGACCAAGTATATTCGGTTGAAACTGCCCAGTAAGAAGCTGGGTCCAAAATTCTTGGGTCCATTTCCAATTTCCAACATAATCAATCCGGTCACTGTCCAATTAAGTCTTCCTCGACTGTTGGGGAAAATTCATCCGGTGTTCCATTGTAGTTTACTAAAACCAGCTACTGTATCAATGATAAGACCACTGCCAATCGCTCCACCTAAACCATTAACAGTACAGGGGGAAACACATTATGAGATTCAAAAAATTCTTGATTCTAGATTACACCATGGCCAATTGCAATATTTGGTCTTATGGAAAGGATACCCCCTCTCAGATGCTAGTTGGGTAAAGAGTTGGGATGTTCATGCTGATCAATTGGTTAACCAATTCCATGAGGATTTTCCCCACAAACCGAAGGGTCCTCGTGGGGGAGGGAGAGGGGGTTAAGGACAATGTATTAACCCCTGTATGTGGTTTTTTTTTTTTTTCTTTAGGAGTTTTCAAGGGGGGATGCCTGTCAGCTTTGAGATTCAGCTGCCTCATTTTTTTAAAGAGAGTTGGAGGAATTGAAAAGTTCAAGGTTATTCTGTATGTTGTATTGAGAAATTCCAGTGGCAGTTAATTGGTTCTCGTGATTTATGAAGTGTAAAAGTGGGAGGAGAGAAGGGAGAAGGTGGATTCTGTGTAACGAGCAAAAAAAATTTCACTTTGGAAAATTGCCTTTGACATGCCAGATCTGTTTCTAAATAAATCAATTGGAGAGAAAATGTCTCTGAGAGATTGATATCATGGATACTTTCTGGATGCCTTACACAGAGTGGTGAATTGTAATTATGGGTGGAACAGTTGCCTACACCAATGAATTTCGAGCAGATGGATGGGTCCCTGCTTGGCGGGTGCCCAGCAATGACGATGACTATTAAACTAGAAATTGGAGCTCACATATTGCTGCCCTGGAAAAGGATGGAACTTTGCACTTGTGTGTGGATTTTAGAGGACTAAACGCTGTATGTGTGGAAAATGTATATCCTCTGCCATTAATTAGCGAATTATTGGCCACATTGGCCACTGGAAAAGTCTTCATGAAGTTAGACCTGCGTGAAGCATATTACAGGGTACGTATTAAACAAGGAGATGAATGGAAAACTACCTTCAACTGTCCCCTGGGTAGTTTCCATGTCAAGGTGATGCCTTTTGGGTTGCAGGATGCCCCTGTGGTAGTCATGCAACTAATCAATGAGGTGCTGCATGAACATTTATATTGGGGAGTATTCGTGTATTTAGATGACATCCTAATTTACACGCAGACTTTGGAAGAACATATACAGTTAGTACGAAGTGTCTTAAAAAAGTTATTAGATGCCAAATTATATGTGACATTGTCGAAATGTGAATTTCACTGTAATAAATTGGGCTATCTTGGGTATAGAATTTCCAATGATGGCTTGGAAATGGATCCCAACAAAGTGACTATTGTCTTGGGATGGGAAATCCCACAAACGCGTAAACAATTGCAGAGTTTCCTTGGCTTTGCAATTTTTTATAGGCAATTTGTGCCACAATTCGCTAGCATTGCATTACCATTAACAGAACTGCTAAAAACAAAGAATCAGAAAACAAAGCCAACACCAGGTCAAAAAATTGAGTGGTCCACAGTGTCAACAAGCATTTGACAATCTGAAGACATTATTTTTCCAGGCACCTATTCTCAAACATCCTGATCCCATGAAACAATATGTTGTTCAAGCAGATGCCAGCGATGTGGCTGTGGGCGCTGTCCTTCTACATTATAAAAAACAGGAAATGTTGCAACCTTCTGCTTATACTTCCCATAAATTCACCCCAACAGAGAGAGGATGGGCAATGTGGTAAAAAGAAGCATTTGCGGTGAAGTGGGCATTACATACATGGAGACATCTGTTAGAAGGCACAAAAGTTTTTGAAGTCTGGATAGATTGCAAGAATTTGGAGGCTTTACAAAAGCCCTGCCGTTTATCTCCCAAACAGGTTAGATGGGCTATGTGTTTCAAGCGATTTAATTTTCATCTGCGCCATGTACCAGGGGGTCAAAATTTCATGGAGGATACCCTGTCTCATTTACCTCAATACGAGACCCAAGATGTGATTGTTTAGCTTCTGATCTCAGATACCATGCCCAGAAATATGGGACAAGCCATACAGTTAAAGGATGTAAGCAGGATATGTTGCGAGAAGACAACAGATAAATGGATTAGCAGTAATGCTGACTCAATTTCCTATAATTTGGCATGGAAAGGAAACAGGATTTATGTATCGGAGAAATGTAGGAATTATATTTTGGAAAAGTGTCACGATGACAAACAGGCCGGGCATTTCGGGTTTCTAAAAACCTTGCATTTAGCTTGACATCAATTTTGGTGGCTAAAAATGAGATCCGACATAGAACAGTATGTAAAAAACTGTCATGTCTGTGCAATTTCAAAACCAAGACTGGGTAAGCCATTAGGGTTGTTACAAACAGTGTCCGAACCACAACATGCATGGCAGGATATTGCCATGGATTTTATTGTGGAGTTACCAAACAGTAATGGTTATACAGTTATATGGACTATCATCGACTTATTCTAGAAACAGGCACATTTTGTACCTTGTAAGGGTTTGCCATTAGCTAAAACCCTAGCCAATATGTTTATACATGTTTACAGATTACATGGGACCCCTCAACGAGTAATTTCTGATCGAGGAGTACAATTCACTGCACAATTCTGGAGAGCATTCCTCTGCTTGTTAGGGTCATCCCAGGGATTAAGTTTGGCCTAACATCCAAGCACGAATGGCGCAGCAGAAAAAGCGAATGCTATGGTGGAGAGATACTTAAGATCATATGTGTCCTATCAACAACAGGAATGGGCGGAGTTGTTACCATTTGCAGAAGTCATGTATAATAATGTGGTACACAGCAGTACAGGATACAGTCCATTCTACATGGTGAATGGCTTAGAATTTAGTCCATTACCGGATTTTACTTGCCACCCCGACCCAATTAGTGTCCAGATTGGGCACAACGGGTACAGGCTAGTTGGTTAAATGTTAGAAAAGCTCTGGATAAAACAGCGATGGATTATAAAACATATGCAGACAAGAAGCGGCAGGATCATAAACCTTTTCAGGTTGGGGATAGAGTATATCTTTCAACAAAATATATTAAGTTGAAATTGAACAGTAAGAAATTGGGGCCCAAATAGTTGGGCCCATTCTCAATAACAAGAATCATTAACCCTGTATGACATTTGAAATCAGAGAACAAGATGATAAACAATTTTATAAAATTTGGAATCTATTCTATCAATGGTTAGACAATAAAAAATGGTAATGAAATATGTAGATTTTTAGAACATAATATATAAAGATGTTTTTTTTTTTATTATATCTACAAAATGATTATAGGATAGATTTGAGATGGAAATATGAACTGTCATAAAATAAATTAAGTAAAATATGGATTATTTCGTAAAACATGAATGAATAATAGTATAGTCAAATGATTAATGAGATTAATGTATTTAGGGATATTTGATTGACAATATGAGAACATATACAATGTAATTTTAATTGAAGACTACGAAGTGGAACCACAAAACAATTTGTAAACCAACCGACACACTGTATGTACATATACGGAAGATGGTTTGATGTTTCTATGTTGTGTTTGTTTATGTTTGTCTTAAAAAAACAATAAAAAATCATTAACCCTGTAACGGTCGAGTTAAAGTTACCATCATTGTTGGGTCGTATATACCCAGTGTTTTGTATCAGTTTATTGAAACCCATTGACTCCCAAAATGAAGTGCCTGAAGTAGAAAAAAAATCACCATCCAAATAAGGATCAGATTGAAATAGATAGAATTCTCGACTCCTGCAAAAGAAGGAATATCCAATATTTAGTATGCTGGAAAGGATATCCGGTGTCAGAGGCATCCTGGGTGAAGGCATCGGATGTATATGCAGATTGTTTAGTGCGTCATTTCCATAATACATACCCCGACAAACCTGGGCCCACATTGTAATTAGGTTAATTATCATAGATGTCACTAATGTTCTTCCTGTGTTGCAGGCAGATTCCTGGTAGAGGGGGCTGCCTGTCATGTCCCCACGGCATGCTGGAGCCGTGACACCGAGCACTCCATTGCATCCGAATGTTCTACCGCGTTAGGAAATACCTGCTAGCCAATCAACACGGGGTTCAGATTGCCAGTGCAGATTGACGAGCCCCGATGACGTCAAATGCTGAACTATCACAAGTTGTGGGCGGCTATCGGCAGAGCGATGAACATGCTGAATGTTAATGACCTTGGGGGGTGGATATTCACTAGGTGGGCACAAGGGCGAGTGGAATATGGAGAGTATAACATTGCGAGGGTATGGTAAAGGAGTGTGGATAATTAACGAATGCACGGTATCTGGGGAGTTACATAGTGACTGGATATTAAGCGGTAGCATTCACCGGATGGTGGATAAACTCATTACGTTATTAACTGGTGTATACAGCTCTGGCTGCGAGGTGCACCAGAGCTGACTTTAATATCATCTTGATGCTTGTTGTTACCCGAATCCGGAGCAGTATATGGACGAATAAAGACTCATTTTGTAGTTACCGTGAGAGCTTTGTTTCCCTTTCTTTCTGGAATTTGGCTGAACAGCTGACACCTTTGTTAGATCTTACCACAGAACAGTAATAAAGTCAGCTGTACTCTAAGGACTACATTGAGATGTTGAGATATGTATGCAGTTTTCTGTACTTCTATTAATGGGATAAATGTGTCCAACTTAAGTGTCTTGAAGTCATGAGTTTTTCTTAAAATGTTGTTTCCATCACCTCAGCATTCATCTCTAGTTCCATCTAGAAACCATGATCTCTAGTGACAATGCTATTTCCTGTGACCGCAGTCCCAACCAATACACATCACTTTCCCCTGCCCTCTCCACCCATGCACCAACCAGGGAAGATGGAAGCAGAAAATGAGAGGCAAAGGGCAAATTGGATGTGCTAATATTCCCCTTTAATAACCCAACACAGTGGAATTACAGTGGCTTTATGTTGGCCACAGACTTCCAGGAGTCACTGGAGAGGCAGAATAGAGTTCATTGTTGGCCAGGCCCTCCTACCATTAGCATTGGTGGGATTGGTGGTGTGGAATGGGACAACTCACTGCCAGCACCTTGCCACAGGATAGATAAAAGTCCCCAAGCTCAGAATGGTGTCTGTGTCTCTCTCTCTGTGTGTAACCATGACGCTTGCTTAGCCTGCCTTGTGTGTGTGTGTGTTAGAAAGTGAGGCAAGGAAGCCTTTGGAGAAGGATTGCAGGTGGGCTATGTGGAGTCGTTGTTCTGGGCTGGATGCTTCAGAGGGAAGACCCTTTGCAGCGATGACTGTTGGAAGCCAGTTGCCTTGTCCCTCTCCCTGCCTGGGAACTGTCAGGGTCCAGTGCAGAATGCTGAAGGAGAGCTCCATCTCCCCAAGCCTGGGCATGATCGGCAGCTCATCAGCTTGAATACAGATAAAAGTCCCCACGCTCAGAATGGTGTGTCTCTCTCTGTGTGTTAACAATGACTCCTGCTTAGCCCGCCTTTAACGGTATGTGTGTGCACCTGGAAAGCGAGGCAAGGAAGCTTTTGGAGAAGTAGTGCAGGCTGGCAAGAAATTTCGCCTCCCTTAAGCCAGGTTAGCTTTGAAAACCAGAGTGGAAGGCCCAGGCTCAAGGCGAGTTGTCCCTGCAGCGAGTTGTCCCAGGCAAGGTGGCAACAGCAAGTTGTCATAGACTCTTGGTGGTGGTGGTAGCTTTATTAGTTTTTCCTTAAATACCGAACATACAAGTCAGTTGATCCTAAGAGAAAAAAAGGCTGATCCAGCCTCTCCCCCTTGAGCCGCAATACCTGGGGCCAAGTGGAGGCAGCTGAGCATCTTGCTCCAGCCCTCAAGCACCTCCCCCATTTAATAGTTGCAGTCAGAAACCTTGGTGCCCAGTCGGGGAGGGGAGGAGAGGCAAGTGGCCTGCAGATCCCGCAGCTGAATAACACTGCACTGCAAGCAGGAAATGCCAGAGCAGATAGGGAACCTTCTGTTCTTAACTGCAAAACCACAGCTCTGAGAAAGACTGATGGACACCAGGAATGGGGTCTCAGTCAGGAAGGACCAGGTGGCTAACCCAACACAGTGGGTGGGACAAAGAAGCAATAGTAACCTCACCCTCGCCTTACAGCAGCACAGAGAGCGCACAGTGAGGGAGGTATAAGGATCTGGTGAGAAAGTCACTGCTGAAGACCCAGGCTGGCAGGGAGCAGTGGGGGGGGGAAGAAAAAGATGAAAGGGGACCCCTGCCAATTCCTGACTCCTGTGCACCCTTGATGGCTGATGGCAGAGGTGTTGGCAGAGTCCCTTAGAAGTACTAAAAGGGAGATGAGGGGAGAGGAGTAAATTTGTGCGTGGAGCTGGTCAGTTCTATTTGAGGCAGCGCTCAAAGTAGGTGGAACCAATGTAGCCACCCCGCATCGAGCGCTGGACGTTCTGCTCAAACAGGCGCCTGTTGTTCTGGAGGACTTCAGCAGCCTCTTTGTTCAAGGGGTCTTCAGGATTTGGCTCCTAGAGAGGGAAAAGAACACCATTAAATGTCAGGGTCTTGTGGCAGTTTAAGGATGAGGACCTTGGATCCTTGGATGAGGACAAGGAGTCCATTTTAATCAGGCTGTAAGAATAAGTGACAGCACCTTACTCCTATCTTAGATTCTTTACTTATCCCCTAAAAAGTCAGTTTTCACCCACTATAATTTTACCCTGTATTTGCCAACTAGCATAGGCGCTACTCTAAAATGAGGGACCCTTCCTAAGTTATTAGGCTGTAAAAGTGAGGGCAGGAGAATTGTACATTGAGACTTGCAAGACTGATGTCGGTCTCACCTGGTGGACCAGACAGAAAGTGTCACCAGATAAGCTAATTCTACTTTATTGTAAAAGTACATTAAAAGAATCTTGCAAGTCTCAAAGGATATTTTCCAACTGTCACCTTTACAGTCTGATAATTTAGAGAGGGCCCCCCCAGAGCCTTTTGCTCCCCCCTCTGTATGCAGCTGTGGCTGATGCTTTCTCTTTTCTGCTTGTTCTCTAGGCAGCTTCTCTTCATCCACATATTATTTATTATACCAATCAACTCAAAACTGTAAGATGAACCAGACCCCCAAAATATGGAAGTTACCTTTGTGATGAAATGGAATTGCTTTTTGGAAGATAATCTTTCTTTTTGTCAATAGATTAAAAAGAGTGTTGGACTTACCTGACATGCTTCTTCTCAGTGGGCTGAAGGATAATCCAATTGTGTGGGTGTAGACTCCTCTTCAACTTGGAGGCTGAGTCAATCAGATTCCTGGTCACGCCTCCTCCTCCTGAGCATACCCAGTTTTGATGAAGACGTGTTGATTAACTTGAATAGTATTGGTGCTGGTGATGACTTCCCCTGGACTCTAGACTAGACAGTTGCCAGGGTGGGACTGGATTATTCTTCAGCCCACTGAGAAGAAGCGTGTCAGGTAAGACCAGCACTCTCCAGTGTGCTGGAAGGATAATCCAATTGTGTGGGACATACCAAAGCCGGCTGTCCTAAGGGTGGGAAGTGGTCTGGTCTTGAGTCCCCAATTCTGAATGCACTTTTTGTAGAACCCTTCTGCCGAAGGCCACATCAGCCGAGGCGAATATGCCCAACTTATAGTGTCTTACGAATGGGGATGGAGAAGACCACATTGCTGCCCTACAAATGTCCTCAATAGAGGCCTGTGTATTCCACACGGCCATCATGGCCATGCTTCTGGTTGAATGAGCTGTTACCCATTTGGGTAATGGTAGAGCTGGAGTCTCGTAAGCCTTGGCTATACAAGATCGTATCCACCAGCCTATGGTTGAAGGTGTGATTTTGTTACCCAACGTGTTCTGTTGGAATGACATGAACAGTGATTCCGTTTTCCTGATAGAGGCTGTCCTCTTCAGGTAAATGCTCTCCTGACATCTAGGGAATGCCATTTTTTCTCTAGGTTGTGATTTGGCTTTGGGAAAAATCTGGTAGGATAATTTCCTGCGCCCTGTGAAATGATGAATTTACCTTCAGAAGGAAGGTGGGGTCCAGCCTTAGAATCACCCTATCTGAGTGAATTATTCAAAGGTCCTCCCTCATGGAGAGGGCTGCTAACTCCGATATTCTTTTGGCTACAAGGAATGCTACCTTTCAGGTAAGGAATCGTAGGCTGGTTGATCGTAACGGTTTGAATGGTTCTGTCGTGAGCGCCCTCAATACTTTAGGTAGATCCCAAGTGGAATATCTGTGTATCACTGGGGGCTTTAGGTTGGTTGCACCTCTAATAAAGCTGTGCACCAGAAGATGTAAGGCAAGGGATTCTAACTTCCCACAGCCTAACATGGATTCCAGAGCCACCACTTGCCTGCATAAGGTGTTGGGGGACAGGCCCATGTCCAGTCCCCCCTGTAGAAACTCCAGGATTTGGGTCACTGACATGTCGGTTGGATCAATATGTTCTCTGGAGCACCAGCTGCAGAAGGATGCCTAAGTGGCATCGTAGATTCTGCTAGTTGAAGGCCTTCTAGAGGCTTGTAGCGTTTGTATGACTTTACTGGAGCACTTATGCTGTCTTAGAGCTGACCGTTCAAGTGCCAAACTGTTAGCTGAAACCATTGCGGATCTGGATGAAGGCAGGCTCCCTGACTCAGAGCTATTCTTTCTCGAGGGATCCTCCATGGTCTGGTTATTGAGAGGCTGACCAGATCCACATACCACAGGTGTCCTGGCCAGTGTGGTGCCAGGAAAAGTATCTCCGCCCTCTCCTCTATCAGTTTCTCTATAACTGTTAGGATTAGTGGAAGTGGGGGAAAGGCGTATAGCAGCCCCCAGGGCCATGGAATGCGGAGGGTATGGACTCCCTCTGCCCCTGCTGTTGGGAATCTAAAATAGTATCTTGGTAACTGGGCATTTGATGGAGAAGCAAAGAGGTCCAGGATCGGACTTCCGAACCTCCCTGACAGCTCCCTGAACAGGTCTGGATGTAGTCACCACTCTGAGTGGTTGACCGTGGTCCTGCTTAGCCAGTCCACCTGTACATTCGTCTTCCCCGAGATGTGTTCTGCTCTGATGGAGAGCAGGTGTCTCTCTGCCCAGAGTCCTAATTGTCTCGTCTCCTGCATGAGTACTCTGACGGTTGATGTGTGCCTTTGTGGTCACATTGTCCATTAGGATGAGTATGTGGTGTCCCAAAAATCTGTCCTGGAATCTCTTTAGGGCTAGATGGGCTGCCTTGAGTTCTATCCAGTTGATGTTGTTTCTGAGGTCTGATTCTGACCACTGTCCTTGTGCTATGTGGGACTGGAATTGGGTGCCCCAGGAACAGACTGGCATCTGTGGTGATGGATAGGTGCCTTGGTTCCTTGAATGCATAGCCCCTGCTTATGGCTCATGTTCTCCACCAGTGGAGAGTTTGTAGTACCTTTGGTGGAACCTGCACCTTGAGTTTCGAGTTGCTCCTGCCTGACCTCTGGTATGGCAAAAGAAACCACTGTAGCGGTCTTGCGTGAAGCTGTGCCCACGGTACAACTGTTATGCAGGACACCATCTTCCCCAGGAGTTGTGATAGTAGGTCCAGCATCACTGACTGGGCTGACTGAATTTGGGCCGCCAGTACTTTGATACTGGCCTGTCGTTCTTGTGACAAGTAGACCTCGCATGACCTGGTATCTATGATTGCTCCCAGGTGTAGTCAATTTGTTGGGAACAGATGAGTCTTGTTGAAATTCACCGAGAACCCGTGTTCCTGCAGGGTCCTGATGCTGCTCTGTCTGGTGAAGAGGACTGTATCAGGATGTCGTCCAGATAACATTGGACGCGCACCAGAATCGCTGAGGTGTGCCGCCACTGCTGCAGGCACCTTGGTGAAAGTTCTGGGCGCTGATGATAGGCCGAAGGGCAGGGCCTTGTATTAGAAATGCTGGCCAGCGTACTGAAAACACAGAAATTTTCGATGAGCCATTAGAATAGGAATGTGTAGGTAAGCCTCCATAAGGTCTATGGAGGTCAGGAAGTCACCTTCCCAAATGCTCCCCAGTATCGACTGAAGGGATTGCATTTTGAATTTCTTGTATATAAAATAGTTGTTCAGTCTTTTTAGGTCCAGAATTGCCCTCCATCCCCCCGAAGTCTTTGGAACTACAAACAGGATGGAGTAGAACCCCTGTCTTTGCTTGTCTTGCGGGACCAGTTGGATGGCTTTGATGTCCAGTAGGTGTTGCACTGTTGCCTCCAGGAGGCTTCTCTTTGCCTTGTCCCTTGAAATCTGACAACTTATGAAAAAGTTCGGGGGCGTGGAGAGAAATTTGAGGGAGAGACCTAGTCTCACCCTGTTTAGGACCCAGGTGTCTGTTGTTGTTTCCCATTGACCGGCAAACAGACTTAGCTGCCAATGGGAGGGTTTATCTTTCCGCCATTTGGCGCGATGGAAGGGGCAACTGCTTGTGACTCTGAATGGTCTCTTGTTTTGGTCCTGTTGGCCATATCTATCCTCAAAGCCAGGTCTGTCCAGTTGTCTGTTCCTGTGTGTGTATGCCCTGTGGGACTGCTGGACGCCGAATCCGGCATCTGTGAGCCAAAAGGAAGCCCTGCAAAAATATGGAGATTGGTGGTGGTTTGATTTTCTGAACCCCGAAGGTAGAACCTTCTTCTTGTCCCTATTCTCTACTATCAGACTCTATGGCCTCTCCAAATAATTTGCCACCGTTGTAAGGGGCAGAAGCTAGCTCCCACTTGGACTCCATGTTCCCCTGCCAACGACAAAGCCACAGTATTCAACGGGCCCCTACATGGGTGGCCATAGCCTTAAAGGCGAACCTTGTGGCATACGTGGTGGCATCTGCTGAGAATTCCACAGCAGCAATCACTTTGTTGAAATCTTGCTGGGTGCGGATGTCTCCTGGGGGAACCTTCTCTTGCATTTGGCATAGCCAAACAAGTGTGTCCCTGTTGAAGAAAGATGCAGCCATGGAATATTTTATTGCCCAGGCTGAAGCCTCATGTGTCTTACGGAGTGTCATTTCTGCCTTCCTATCTTCTGCTTTCAAGGAATCCTCCCCATCATAAGCTAATATAGATGAGGAAGTTAAAGCAGCCACCGGCTCATCTATCATTGGAGACTGGAGCTCCTCAGCAAGGAGCGAGCCATATTAAAAAATCTCTTCTCAAACCAGTGAACACCACTAGTTTTTGCCACTGACCTCGAATTACATTTCAAAATAAATCATTTGAGGGGATCTCCTTGGTCTCCTTAGTAGGCTTTGGGAATAGAAATTGCCCTGGGTCCGACAGTTTTGTATTTGATTCCATTGTGGCCAGTTCAGCTCCCAGATTTGTTGCTGCTTTGGCATTAAACAGCAAGGAACTGAAAAGGGCTGGTTGAAAAAGGCCAGCAAAAGCTGGGGCTTCAGGGTTCCTCCTCTCATCTTGTCAAAGATCTGAATCTCTTTGATCCTTATCTCCTAAGACAGAAGCCTCACTTTGTGTGGAGAAGAAATTTGACTGTGCCTTTGGGGGCCTTCCAGCTCCCCTTGTTGTTGTGGTGCCCTGAACTGGTTCTGACTACCAGGTTGCCGAGCCCGGTATTGACATATGTGTAGCCATTTTAGTTAGGCTTAATATATACTCTTTTTCTTACTTTCTCTTTGGCAGTCATGGGGGAAGAGTTTCGGGCTTGCCACATTCCTAAGGGGGGAGGAGTGGAGAGAGAGTTGTTTAGGCTAGGTGATCATTCTTCCCATGAGAACCCGAGCTGCCCGTGCCTAGGCAACTGGAGGTGGAGGTTTATGACATCAAGCAACGTTGAATTACTTCTATTAGAGAATGTGACTTTTTGGGGGTTGCTTCTAACTTCTAATATGTGGGGTAACTCCAGGTTGTGTCAGATCCGGAATTACCATGGACTTTGCCAACTTGATGCTTTCCTAAATAAAAGAAATTGTCTTGGAAGATGGACTTTGTGCTTTTCTTTTTAAAATGGATTTCATCACTTGGAAACCTGACACAGGTATTGCCTGTGACAGTGTGGCTATCTGGTGCCACTGCAGCTGACCAGTATTGATGGCCTGTGATAAGGTTGAGATCAGAAACTTCATCTGATCCATAAGTTCCAGATCTTGATTCTCTCTTGTGCGTAACCCTGCTACTGTGGGAATAAATGTTGCTTCTGGCAACACTTTCATTCTCTTTGCCATCAGTTCCCACTGGCTACCTGATTGCAAAGAAATCTCCTGTGCCACAGCAATATTATCATCATGTTCTGAACAAAGAGAAGGCTGGAGAAACTGCTCTCTGATGCCACCCAGTGGCCCCTCTTGACAACAAGGAATCTGCTGCTCCATTTCTATTGGCTGATTTACCTGCTTAGCAGGCCAAACAGGAAATTTCAAGCTCCCTTTCTCCAGGGGAGCCCTCCCCCTTTCTTTGTTCAGCCTCCTTTTCCGCCCTGGCAATTATCTTGCTGATAGCCTTACGGCGCCTCAGGACATCCTCCTCCTCTGTCTTGGTTATCCTCCTGGCGGAGATAGCTTTTGTCTTTTATCTTTTCTGCAGCTTCTCTAGCAAGAGATATGCATCCCTTGGAGCCCTTATCCTGATCTGGGGAGAGGTCAGGGATCCCCTGAACCTTCTTCCTTGTCCTAGTTCCATTCACATGGTCAGCCATGTTATCTTTTGCCCCTCTGATTAAGACAGACTCAGACACAAAGGCTGCCTGCTACCACGGGTTTTTTTCCTCTCTTTCTTTCTAGATGAGGGAATAGAAGGGGAACTTACCAAATTTACAGAGGATACTAAGCTGGCAGGAATAGCTAACACCCAAGAAGATAAGCTAAAGATCCAGATGGATCTTGACAGACTAGAACACTGGGCCGTATCTAACAAAATGACATTCAATGTAGAGAAAAGTAAAGTCCTACACTTAGGCAAGAAAAACCAAAAGTACATATACACTGGGTGAAACCAGGCTCAATAGCTGTAACTGTGAGAGGGTTATTGGAGTCTTAGTGGACAACCAGCTAAATATGAGCCAGCAGTGTGCAGCAGCAGCCAAAAAAGGTAATGCAATCCTAAATTGCATTAACAGAGGGATACAATCAAGATCAAGGGAAGTACTAATACCACTCTATAAAGCCTTAGTAAGACCATACCTAGAGTACTGCATCCAGTTCTGTTCACATTACAAAAAAGATGTTGAGACTCTAGAAAAAGTCCAGAGAAGAGCAACCAGGATGATTAGGGGACTGGAGGCTAAAACATACAACGAATGGTTGCAGGAACTGGGCTTGGCTAGTCTAGTAAAGAGAAGGACCAGGGGAGACACGATAGCAGTCTTCCAATATTTGAGGGGCTGCCACAGAAAGGTAGGGGTCAAGCTATTTTCTAAAGCACCTGTAGGCCAGGCAAGGAATAATGGATGGAAACTGAACAAGGAGAGATTTAACCTGGACATAAGGAGAAACTTTCTGACAGTGAGAACAATCAACCAATGGAACAGCTTGCTCTCGGAAGTTGTGGGAGCACCATCCTTGAGACTTTCAAGAAGAGATTGAACTGCCATTTGTCAGATATGGTGTAGGGTCTCCCACTTGGGCGGGGGGTTGGACTAGATGACCTATAAGTCCCTTCCAACTCCGATTATCTGTTAAAATCTGTTAAATCTGTTCTGCCACTGTAGCCGAAGCTGGCAGTAACTTTGGGGCTGTATAGGCTGCTGTTTGGACTAAGCCAGTGAGCTAGCCTCTAATACCTTGTGGGCTTCTTTATATGAGCTTTAATAGAGTCCAGCAACTGTTTTAGGCTTTCCACAAGGAATTTTTCTCCAAGACCCTTTAAACAGGCTTCAATCAGCTGTCCTGCTTTTCGGAAGGCACGAAGCTGTGCTGGTTTCTTCTTGGATTTCTTGTTTTTCTTTCTCAGTGGAATTGTGCTGGTCTGCACTTCTATGATCGTACTTTTCAGAGTTTCCCAAGATTCTTGAGTTGTTTTCCCCTTTAGGATTTTCATCCATGGAATCTTTCCCAAGTTCTTTCTGAGTTTATTAAAAACAGCTCTTTTAAAATCCAAGACTCTGGTGTCATTATGTTCTGTTGCTTGTCTTTGTGTTATGTTGAATTCTAGTATGACATGGTCACTCTCACCCAAGGTTCCTGCAGTTTCAACTCCCTCTATCACTTCTTCTCTTTTTGTAAGAATTAAGTCCAGTATGGCCGTCCCTCTAGTTTCACCCTCTACCTTTTGGACAACAAAGTTGTCAGCTAGGTTGGTTAGGAACTTATTTTATTTCTCACTTGGTACAGAATTAGTTTTCCAATTGATATCAAGATAATTGAAGTCCCCCATTACTATTGTTGTGTGTTTCCTGCATATGTTTTGTTAGTTGGTTGGCAAAAAGGACATCTCTTTTTTCTGCTTGATTGGGTGGCCTATAATACACACCTATGGCCACGTCATTCTTTTTTTCTTTTATATTGACCCATATGCATTCTAGGTGGTTTTCATCTTTGGTTTCATGCATTTCTGTAGCAATATAGTGGTCCTTTACATACAGTGCAACTCCACCTCCTCTTTTATGGGGTCTGGTTTTTTTGAACAGTTTGTATCCTTCTACCAGTATGTTCCAACCATGGGTTTCATCCCACCAAGTTTCTGTTATTCCAGCTATGTCATATCTACCTTCATGTATTTGTAGTTCGAATCCACCCTGTTTGTTCCCCAGACTTTGAATGCTTCCTCTTCCTCTGAATGCCCAGCTGGACTGTGCCTTTCCCCCGTTTCTTCCACAGCCACCAGAGCCACACTCCCACTCCCTGTCAGCTGCTCAATCTCCCCCTCAGAATCAGACTCCAACAAGGGCATGACAACTGCTCAGAGTGCTGTAAAACATTATGGAGCGGTATATAAGTCTACGTGCTATTACTATTAATTGTGAGTAGTCAAAGTTTCTTTAGGAAACAGTAGTATTTGAAAGCTAAAACTTATATAAATCACTTTACTTAAATGCAAACATTCTCACATTAGCCACACCCTATAAAGTTTTCTAACAGTTTTTGCAGATATTATCAAGTACAGTCTTGTGTACAGGCAAATTCCCATTCCAACTGGTAGACAGCACATCAGACGTATCTTCCCAAAATGTAATGACACAAACTTACTTTTATTTCATTCACTATCCCTCTAACCCAGTATACTAGATTCCTCAGGAGCCCGCTGTGCTTTGCCTTCTGTATCATTTCTCCCCCAATCTTACATTCATTCTTCCTGCTCAGACTGAGAAAGAAGATAGTGCTCCAGCCTTAATGCCATGGCTTCACACCTTCTTTCCACATATACTTACCAGGAAGAGATACTGCAGGCCATAAATTATAGAGTTTATTGTTAGTACAGGCTTCCAGTCCTCTCTGTGGGCCAGAAAAATAATGGAAAAAAAATGAGCACAGGGTCAGGAAAGTTTACTCAACTAAAAATAACAAAGTAATCTTGATGTAGATTCATATTGTTAAAAAAAGCTTTATGAAGATTGATCCAAACTGAAATATGTTTAATATCCCAAATCCTTAAAAAATGAAGTCAACAGTTCTTAGAATCAGACCTTTGAAATATAAGACACATTTTAATTACATTCTTATGGTCCCACTGGCAATACCCCAAAACTAAAATTATTGACAAGCCTCTTTCAGGATTTTTTTCCTTATTGCCCTTTTAATTTATGAAGGCATAACAGGATTTTTTAAAAACCCAAAACAAAACAGAAATATGTTCAACATTCCAAATACTTAAAAGTCAACAGTGTTCAGAAATACACCCACTAGAATGGAAGACTGCCTTCCCTAATCCATACTGTCTATGGCTGAGGGCAGTTCCAGTTCAATAGATCCTGAGGGCACCAGGTTTGGCATGATTGCTGCAGGCTCTCTTCCACTCCTTAGTGTAGCTAGATTCATAAACACAAAACTATAATGGACTGTTTGGTTTTGTCTGTGTTACATGAATACAACCAACATATTCATGGCTTGGCACAGAAGTCAACAATTTTTGAAACCTGGCAGTCACACTTAACATTTTGTGTGCAAACCAAGGGCCACAATGGATGGGCAGTGATGCAAAGTGGGTGGTGCTAATTTTTTCTTTGGTTTGGAAAGAATGTTAGTTAATTAAATTGTGGTAAAATGTAGGACTTGCAGTAAAGTTTTATGTCTTTGTCTTAAGATGGTAAGAAACTGTGCCACCAATTTTCAGCAATGGTCAAAGGAGACTCTGGGGGTCACAGAGAAAGAGTTCATAGGCAAAGGTTTGCCTGCTCCTTATTTTCTATGATCTGTGATCATGCTTTATTCAGTAAATGTAGTTGAGCAGTCAGTGAGTACATGTTTTTACAAGCATTTCACTCACTTCAAAACCAAAATATTTTATAAGTTGTTTGATACTTTAAGAACAATATTTGTTCTTAAAACTTCCTCTAAACCTGCAAGGAAGAAAATAATAGGAATGAAAAGAGAATGTACAGGTAGTCCTTGACTTAAAACAGTTCATTTAGTGACCATTCAAAGTTACAACGGCATTGAAAAAAGTGATTTATGACTGGTTTTCACACAACTGTTGCAGCATCCCCCTAATCAAATAATCAAAATTCAGATGCTTGGCAAGTGGTTCATATTTATGATGGTTGCAGTGTCCTGGGGTCACATGATCCCCTCTTGCAATCTTCTGACAAGCAAAGTCAGTGGGGAATCCAGATTCACTTAACAACCAAGTTACTAACAAATGCAATTATTCACTTAACAACTGTGGCAAGAAAAGTTGTAAAATGGGGCAAATTCACATTAAAAATGTTTCACTTAGCAACATAAATTTTGGGCTCAACTGTGGTCGTAACTCAAGGACTACCTGTATTAGAACAACATAACATGCTTTGTACCTGAGGATATTTAGGCAAACATTGCCTTCTAAATCTATGTTTGGGTGATATACCATAGTCTCACATTTGACTTTGGGTGGGTCATGTGGGTAACCTTGCCCCACCTGCAAAAAAACCACAAAACAGAGACACACTGTCAGTTTTTCCATGTTCATAATGGTCCATTCAATATTCCTTCCCAAAATATGGGGCCATCCACATAGCCATCTAAGGCTTTCCTTAGATGGCTTCACTAATTTCCTACCAGTAGATTTTGGGATTTGACATATCTCAATGGTTGTTATTGTTGTTCAGTCTCCAAGTCATGTCTGACTCTTCTTGACCCCATGGACTATATCACACCCCCCACCCCCCCGTTCTCCACTGCCTCCAGGAGTTTGCCCAATTCATGTTCATCTCAACGGTACAAAAGATAAATTATATTTTGAAGTATACAATGCCCCAAACTAGAATGGGGAAACAGGAGAGGAGTTCTGGTTTCTCTATTAATGTGTACAATGTAAGGTGTCCAGATAATCAATGTCCACTACTCAATTTTACGAAGATTTCAAAATGTGAAGTATTTGTTTGCATGGCTGTTTCAACTACATTGCTTTAAGAACTTGATTGTAGATATGAAAACAGATGCTACAACTGAGTTGCCCAGATTATGAGCTCCAAATCCTTATGAGTACAAACACTGACAAGGATCCAAATAACAACCATAGAGTAAAATAATGAACCATGCATACTACTCTGAAAATTCAGAAGGATGCAATAAAAATGCAAATGTTTCAAAGACAGTAGCTTTTTTGCATCATGCCTTAGTGCTAAAGGCAAGAATCTTAAATACTTTCAATGAATTGAAAGTACTGGGTAGTTCTGAAAACTTTCCAAGATCCTTCACCAGGGGTGGGATTCGACCGGTTCAGACGAACTGGATGTTAAGTTTTCATCTGGTCTGCTGAACCAGTATTTCAACCGACTGGCTGGCCCTGCCCACCCCGCCCCTCCCCTTCCAGAAGTCTCCACGCAATGCAGGTAAGTGCAGGGTCTATGCAGAGGCTCTGGGAGGGGGAAAAACGGGCTTTCCAGAAGTCCGGAAACAGGCCTGTTTCTGGCTTCTGGTGGGCCTCCAGAGCCCGGGGGAGGCCATTTTCACCCTCACAGAGGCCTGGGGGAAGCCTCTGGACCCTTGGGAAAGCAAAAAACGGCCCTCCCGGAAGTTCCAGTAGGCCACACCCACCATGGCCACACCCATCAGCAACCGGGCAGCGAACCGGTTGCTGGGATTTTTCAATCCCAGCCCTGTCCTTCCCATAAGAATCCTTCCCTCTAATCACTTTATTTAAAACTATTTTAATACTTCATTTTTGTCTCTTCTTGGGAAGGAAACACTTCTGCATGAAATTCTCAGCAGAAACTTGAATATTAAACCTTTTCCTTTCTCTTCTGATAAACAGCCAAAAAAATAATAATCCTAATTTCTTCTGATAGTTCTGATTCACTGAGCAGATTTTTAACAAAGAACTGCCAAAGGCAGAAATGGCAGACACTGCCACACTGTGAGGTTTTTCTGCTTTCTTAATTTCCAGTTAAAGAGACAGATTTTCTAAAAACCTACACACTCCATTTTGGTCTGTTGGTCTGTTATATTCTAATTCATTTCAACACTCAATTTTTCCTGCATTAGCATTATTTTAACCCAATTGTCTTGAGGTTTTCAGAGAATCACTTTTTCCCCTACACAGTGTATTCATATTTTACCCAAAGCATCTTTATAAGAAAGATTGGCAAAAGTTCCAAGCAATTTTGGGCTGTCCTGTGCTTTAAGCAACCTGCATATTCAGAGATGTATTAACATTTATTACTACTGGATTTTCTTTCAATTAAATACGAGGCTATTGGGATGTCAATACATATCTGTGAAGTACTGTATATACTGAGGACAGACTAACCTGTATGCAACCAAATCATTAGGCTATGGAATAGCTAGCAAGCAAGCCAGCCTATATTTTAGCCATGTCAAGGAAGTAATTTATTCAGTTATTTTTTTAAGAAAAAAATTATAATACTACAATCTGATTTCTAATCTCATAATTTGTGTAGAAAAGATGGCTGTCAACGAGATGCATCTGCACCTCAGGCCATTTCGGGGACACGTCACTTGAAATGCAATGATATTTTAATTGTAGCAAACCACTATCAAATAATGCGCCTTAAGTGCTACATGTAGTTGTATAATAGATATTCCAAACATGGAATGTCCATTTGTAGTTAACTTACAATTAATTTTAAAACACAATTCACTTCAAATTTCTGAAAATCCATACATAGAAGCTGATCCAATGAGCCTCAGACAGTAACCATTACAAGTTGCTTTCTTCCAGAATAGTTCAGTACTATTCCTTAGTATTACTTTTTTCAACGTTTCCCTGAAAATAAGGTCTATCCTGAAAATAAGCCCTAGCTTGATTTTTTACACGTGCACCTAATATAAGGCCTACTCCAAAAATGAGCCCTAGTTAAGACCTCTCCTACTCTGCCCCACCATCTGGTTGTACAAGGTGGGGTGAGGCGCATGCATAAAAATCAAGCTGGGGTGGGGTGGGGTGATGGAGCTATCCCATGCACCCTGCTTACCTTAGGACCGCTGCAGCCAGGCCTCCCATGCCTCGACACCTGTTGCACCGCTGCCCAACTTCTGCAGCTGCTCGTGGCTGGATACCACATGGCACATCGCACCACTGCCACCACTCGTGGCAGGCCACATGGTTCAGCAGTGCTGTCACAGCAGTGCTGCCGCTTGCAGAACGCTACGTGCTACGTTGTGCCAGTGCTGCAGCTTGTGCCAGGAAGCCATATGGCGTGTTGCACCAGTGCTGCCGCTCGCATGCGCAATGGCACAATGCAACACGTGGCTTCCTGCCACAAGTGGCAGCAGTGGTGCAATGAATCACATGGTGTCCTGTTGCAAGCGGTGGCAGTAGTAGTCAGGCAGCGGTGTGACAGGTGTTAAGGCATGGGAGGCCTGGCTGTGGTGGTCCGAAGGTAAGCAGGTAAGACTTCCCCCGAAAATAAGACCTGTGTCAACTCATAAAACATTTCTATTTTTGAAGCTTGGCTCGAAGGTCATGATTTAATCAGGACCACTGCTGGAATCCTGACAGCCTGGTCATATTTTGGGACCCAAAAGAAAATAAGCCCGGTCTTATTTTGGGGGAAACATGGTATTCATATCAAGTTACTGTGTGCACCAAGAAAAGTCAGATATATAGTATTGTCCCATTAGATGTCTTAGAGAAGAGTCAGATTCCTTACCTTAAAACTGAACACAAACTTCCCGCCTTTATAGAATCCCTGTAAGGCAAGCATTGGACAATTTAAGCAAGTATAGCTCCAAACAGAAGTAAACTATTCTCAGAAAGATAAGTTGTTGGAAAATGGGAGGTGGGCAACATTAAAGTTACAACAAAGTAATTCACTTTCCAATCCATCAACACAATCCTTCAACTTCCCCACGTTTGTCACTTCAGCATACATCTACATCACACTCCCAAATTCTGGAAATACAGTCAGCTACCCAACCTAGAATAAGCTTAAAAGATACAGAAGATGGGAAATTCTTAGCTGCTGTGCAAGCAAAGAAGCAAAAATGGTAGCAGACAGACAGGACATCATACACAGAAGAGCACAGACTCTTTATCTGTTAATGTTTGGACTTCCAAGTATCTGTGATAACCAGAAACCTTGTCTAAAAAAGTAAACAAAGAAAAAAACCCTGGGTATTTGGATCAGGCAAAGCTAGAAAGTTTCCATTGTGAGCCTTGAATGGGATTGTGCTTCAATATTCTGGACTGGCAAGCAATTTGGGAGGGTTTCCTCCCAAGGAAAGCTGTCACACAGATCCATCTTGTGTACATTTTGGACTGAAAAGTCCTCCAGACAATTATTCATGTTTGGATATTTCATGTGGATGTACAAAATGTGCTCAACATGAATTTGCTCTTGAAGACTACTCAATTTTGGACATGCCATAGGGTGCCCATATAACACCTCAGTTCTGTGGGCTGCACTGGACACCAGTGGGCTTCCAGATGTTATTCAGGTGTATAGGGCCTACCTATCTAAAGAATAACCCTATAGTGTCTGCAGTTCTGTTTGAGCTGAAAAAGTTGGCATGCTTCAGGTCCCATTGATTAAACAATGTCATCTGATGGAAACCAGGAAGGGCACCTTCTGTGTTGTAGCACCTACCTTCTGGCACAGCATCATCCTGAAAATTCATGTTCCTCTTACCCTGGTGTCAGGGTTCCGACAAGTTGACACCTGGTCTCATTCAAATGAGCCCAGAGCCCTGGTTGCACAATGGAAGAACCCTGGTGGCTCAGTGGCGAAATGGGACACTTTGGCAGACAGATCGCCATTGCTGAGTTGCCTCTACCAACTCAGCGCTGCCAACTCGCTGCAGGGACAACTCACCACAGATGGCTGGAGGGAGAGCTGGGTGGGGAAGTGGGTGGGCAGAGTGCAGGGCAGCGGTTTCCCATTTTCACACCCCTCGCTGCTGAGTGGCTTCAGGATGAAGAGGATGGGGATGGCGGTGGTGGCATGGAAAGCGGCAGCAACGATGGACAGGGTGGGTGATGGGGGCTTCCCATTTTCACACCACTGCCACCACTGCTGCCATGCCCCAAGCCGAAGAGGTAGGCAGGGCAGGGTAGCCCCATTTTCACAACCCTCACTGCTGCAGTGAGCTCTGGACCGAAAAGGCTGGGGACAGCGGGGCCGGTGGTGTGTGTGTGAAAATGGGATGGCCCTGGCCACTGCCACCTCCCTGCTTCCCTCCCCGCCCACCACCACCACTGCTGTCCCTGGCCTCTTCGGCTCAGAGCTTGGCTGTAGTGGGTGTGAAAATGGAAAGCTCCAGGTTGCTGCCACTGCTCTGCCCACCCACTCTATTGCCTGACCCACTTTCCCTCCAGCCACCCACCGCGAGTTGTCCTGCAGCGGCTTGGCAGCAGTGAGCTGGGCATGCTGAGTTGTCCTATACCTGTGCAGTGGTTAGAATGCAGTATTGCAGGCTAATACTGCCCACATTCTGGAGTTTGATCCTGACAGGGCTTGAGGTTAACTTAGTCTTCCATCTTTCCGAGGTTGGTAAAATGAGGACCCAGATGGTTGGGGGCAAGATGCTAACACTGTAATCTGCTCAGAGCGTACTGTAAAGCACTATAGACAGGTATATAAGTCTATTCCTATTGCTATCACTAGCCATTAAAGCCAGGCTCTGCCCCAAGGCCTTGCATTATATTGAGTGTCAAGTCCCTTAGGGATATGCGGTATGGTTGAGAAGGGGTTGGTTTTATTTTCTCAGGATATTTACTATTTTTATTCTATTGTTGTTAATTTGTTTTTAATATTGTACTCTTCCCAGAGTCATCACTGAGTCAGGCAGCTTTACAAATGAGATAAATATTTCAAGTTTCTAAATTTTACATATGCAGCATGATCACTAAAAGCAAAACAATGAACTGGTGACTCATCAGCTCAATCTGAATGTACACAAGCCACTGTAAGGCAACTTTCCTCCTACAATATTCAAACAACATGAATCACAATTGCAATTTGCAGACCTTTTTGTCTCTTGCCTTGAATAAACAAAATAGCAAAAGCCACTTTATAATGAACATATGCCAACAGGTTTATGATTCATGTTACCAAGTGGTAACTGCGAACAGTTTGCTGAGCTTGATTAACCTACTACTATAAGTTCCTAGATAATATAGGAAATAAATTAATGTCAGATTCAGTGTCAACTTCAAACCGAGCCAAGCCATTTTCTTGGTTCCCAGTTGCCACACGGGGGGGGGGGGGGGGGGGGGGAAGGAAGAAGGGGAGTACCTAAGAAACCTGCCAATTAACCTAATTGGACAATGTGACTGGTGACACCTGGGGAGGGGACCATTTACTATTTTAATTATGCTGAAACCGCAAGGAATACTTAGAATTGGTTTTACAATTGATCGTGCTGATATGATGTACCCAATAAAGAAGTTCTTTGAGGAAGATTCTAGTCTCAGAGTTCTGATTTGCTTGGGTTCGTTAGTTAGAGCCATGACATTTAACCAACTATCTTAAAATTTTGCTCTGAAAAAAGGGCAACCCTCCAGGGTCTTGAGCCCCAGATGCCTACCTGGTCAGGTCGGGAGGACAGAGAAGACTCAGGGAATATTCCGAGGTGGAGAAGAAAGGGGAGGCTGCTGCCAAACCTAGAACAGCCCTAGCTGATGGAGTGCAGCCGGCTGGCCAAGCATTGGTCAGTGGGCAGATTCGAGGGTGAGTCCTGCAAACTGAGGCAGAGATCTGAGACTTGAAGCAGAAGGGCCGGCCAGCGAAAGAATATGTCCAGGAGTTCTGCAGGGTCACTGGCAAGCTGAGGCAGTGGCCAGAGCAGCTACTGGTCTACCACTTCAAGGAGGGCCTGGACCGAGAACTGCTCCAGGCCTGCATCTACCAGGGAATCCCCGAATGAATCCATGAATGGTACTGGGCAGCCATAGTGCTAGTGCTAAACCAGTGTAGGAAGAACGGCACTCCAAAGCCAAAACTGAAGTGGAGCAAGAAGAGGCGGCTGTCAACTCATATTTCTATGGTCTTTTTAGAGTTGCCAACAGAAAGGGAGGGAGGAAAGGGGTTTGAAAGTGCAGCAGCTTGGAAAGCGAAAGTGCATTCCATAGTTTTTCAAAGATAGTAACTAGGTGGCTGAAGTTTCTGCCATGGGAGAAACATGAGTGATGACTCTTGGCTATGGATGTGTCTCATTGGAGAATATGAATTATGATACACCCAGGGGGTGGGGGAAAACCAGGGTCAAGGGTGACAATGAATTATGTGTCTCAGAGTCAGCTACACCCAGGCAGTGCTGGACATGTTAACTCCCAATAAATCCTTTTGAAGTTTTAGAAGTTTGGCTTGACACTCATAATTTAATGGGGGTAACTGCCAAAATCCTGACAGCGCCAGTCCAGACTGTGGCCTGCCACAACTATGTCCACTAGCTCTCCCACCACCTCAACTAGGGGTCCCACCAAATGCTTCCAATGAGGCCAGCAGGGTCATCGAGCAGCCAAATGCCTAGTACCCAGCCCCAGCCAAGGAGCAAGCCACCTGCCTTGATAAAGCCAAAAAAGCTGCAGTGGAAGGGAAAGCAGAAGTTTGGCACGCCAGGCCCTTGCGGTCTCTCCTCCATCAAACGAGGGAGAGGGACCTCCAACCAAAGGGGACCAGCAACCTAACCCCTACAACAGCGAGGATGAGGGTGAAAGCAACCCGATGGTAAGTGAAGCCATCTGTCCCTTCGCCATCCCCATGAGAATTGTGGTGCCAAAGTCAGGAGTCTGGGGAGACGTGGATGGCCTAAGAGACTCAGTGTCAGACTCCCATCCATCTTGAATCAGATTTGGGGCTGCCACAAGGGAGGATGGGTGACCGTGGGAATGAAAGTAAAGTGAGAAGGGAGGATAGCCACAACAACATTCTTTCGCCAGAGCTCAAGACCAAGTCGCTGGAGTTTGGTGGGGAGTGACTGGACTTGGCGGGAGTTGGATTGGAGAGTATGACTTGAGGGTCATCAGTAAGGGACTGTGCCACTGAATTCATCCCTGGGCCAAAACTACCCAAATCAAAGATGTACTCAATGTCCCCAAGGGAGATGGATCAACTGAGAAAATACATGGACTCCAATTTAGCCAGAGGGTTCATCCAACCAGCAAATTCACGAGTCGCTGCCCTGGTGTTGTTTAAAGAAAAGAAAGATGGGGGGATGAGACTTTGCATTGATCTTTGTGGGATAAACGCAGTCTGTGTACAAAACACCTACCCGCTCCCTCTAATGAAGGACCTGATAAACTATTTGGCAAAAGGCAAAATTTTTACCAAACTGGATCTGCAAGAGGCGTACTGTCGAGTCCGAATAAGAGAGGGCGATGAATGGAAAACTGCATTCAATTGCCCACTTGGCAGTTTTCATTTCAAAGTGATGTCTTTTGGACTTCAGGGAGCCCCCGTGGTGTTTGTACAACTGATAAATGAGGTACTACATGAGCATATCTATAAAGGGGTCCTAGTTTTAGATGACATTCTCATCTTCACTTTTTACCATGGAGGAGCATATAAAACTGGTGCAGCAAGTGTTGAGAAAACTCCTCGATGCCAAACTGTATGTCAAACTATCAAAATGTGAGTTCCATGAAAACTCACTGGACTATCTAGGCCAGTGCAGTGGGCCGCAGAAGAAATGGCCCCCGAAAGCAATTCATCTGGGCTGCGCAGTTCTCCCACCTCCCGGCTCTTCGAGGGACCCTGGAGTTAGGTCCCTGAGATGCCAACCAGCATGGCGGTGGCATCAACAAGAGTCCCCTCCCCCAGCACCTGCTGTCAGCTCTCCACATTAATTCTCCAGCTCTGAATTGCTCCCGCCTCTCTCTCTCTCCTTCTCCCCGCCGCGCCCACCTGGAGGCAGGCAAGGAGAGGGACACAGAGCTGTGTGCATCTCTCAGCTCCTCCAGCCCTTGCTGCCTCTCCCAACATTGAAGCCTTGGAGATACAGGCAAAGCGGTAGCACCCGAGTTGCCTTAGCATGCTCGCCTCTCAGCACCGGCAGCGACGGGTACTCGCTGCAGCCATCCGGCAGAAGCACAAGCAGCAGCTACTGCCTTTCTTCCTGGGTCTTTTAACGCCTGGCTTGCTTCTCTACTACTGCCGCCTCCTCCTCCAGCACCTCCTTCTCCGGGTAGGGCAATTATGAACTAACCAAGCACGCTAAGGCAACTCAGGCGCTACCACTGTGGCAGCTTTGTCTGCGTCTCCGAGGCTTCAATGTTGGGAGAGGCAGTGAGGGCTGGAGGAGCCTAGAGATGTGCACACCTCCATGTCCCTTTCCTTCCCTGCTTTCAGGTGGGCGTAAGGGGGAGGAAGGAAAGAGAGAGGGGCGGGAGCAATCCAAAGCTGGAGAATTAATGGGGAGAGCTGACAGTGGGCACTGGGGGAGGGAACTGTTGTTGCTGCCATCACCATGTGTGGGAGCTGGTTAGTTGGCGTTTTGTAGGTCTCAGTGAAAGAATGAGCTTTGTTTTGCCTCCTTTCCTCCCTTGATAATGCGGGAGATGCTGTCTCTTCCCCCCTGCCCCCAAATATCACTGGCTGTGGCTTGGTTTGACAGCAACACTAAAGCGAGCGAAGTGCCCCCAGGGACACCTTTCCTTGCCTGCCTCCAGGTGAGGCTGGAAGAGCCCCCGCAGCTTTTCCTCAGCTACAGATCTGAGCTCTCTCAATCCTCCACCCAGGATCTGAAAGGAGCCCCCACTTTCTCCCCCTCCCCTACCCCCAATTAATCACCAAGGGTGGCAGTCCTTCTGCAGGCAGCTGCCTGCTGAGAAGCTCTTGGAGGGATGGCCGAGGGGTGCTGTCCCACAAGGAGAGCAAAGCCCCCTTTCTGCCTCTGCTTCTCCCAGTGGCAGTTGCCCCAAGGCCCCTCAGCTGAGACACGCACACACGCCTGCTCTTCTGTCTCTTTGCAAGGTGCAGGTGGGGGGAGGCTTCTAGCCCGGCCCTCCTTCCCTCCCCCAACTCCAGGCAGCCACGCCTGGCAAAGGAAGGAGAGGTTTCCTCTGACCTGGGGGAGATATAAAATGACAGGAGAACAGATGGGGGGGGGGCGCTTTACTCTTCTTCCGTTTGAGGAGCCATCCAGACCTTCCCAGCCTCCAGGCACCATGTGGCTTCTTTTCAATCCCAGCAGTATTAAATCCTCCCTCTTTTCCCCCAAAAGGATGAGAAAGGCCCCTCCTTTCCTTTTGCTCTGCCCCAGTTATAATTAAGCATTTTTGATTTTGCTATAATAAGTATATATATATATATATGTATGTATGCATGTATACACACACGTACATTATTTTTAATATGAAATTTATATTTAATATAAAAAAATTGTATTAGATATGTTATTTTTTTAAAAAAATCATATTAGTGGTCCTCGGGATTTAAAAGTATGAGTTTGGTGGTCCCTGAGGTCCAAAAGGTTGGCAACCCCTGATCTAGGCTACCGAGTGTCCAATGAAGGGATTGAAATGGACCCATCCAAAGTCAAAGCAGTACTTGATTGGCAACCCCCTTGCACCCAAAAACTACAAAGTTTCCTGGGGTTTGCAAACTTTTACTGCCAGTTTATTCCCTCTTTCGCTGAAATAGCATTGCCATTAACTGACCTATTGAAAACAAAAGGGGCTGACCCCAAACCAAAACCCAACCATCCACTGAACTGGACCCACGAATGCCAGCAGGCGTTTGGAGAACTAAAGGGACTTTTCTCTAAGAAACCAATCCTATTGCACCCCGATCCAAACAAACCCTTTGTAGTGCAGGCAGACACCAGTGATGTCGCTGTTGCTGCTGTACTCCTACAGAGGAATTTGATGGGTCAATTACAGCCTTGCACCTATGTGTCCAAAAAATTGACAGACACAGAACGGCGTTAGGCCATCTGGGAGAAGGAGGCTTTCATAGTTTGTTGGGCCCTCCTCTCATGGAGATACTTTTTGGAAGGGGGGGAAGGAGCCTTTTGAAGTCTGGACTGTCCACAAGAACTTAGAGGCGCTAAAAACGCCTCAAAAACTGTCCCCAAAACAAATCCGCTGGGCACAATATTTCAAACACTTCAATTTTGAACTGAAGCACATCCAAGGTGAAAACGAATTAGCTGACGCATTATCAAGAAAGCCTCAGTTTAACAGTAAATGAGAAAAAGCAGTACATGTGGTGGTGCCTCAAGCTCAACCAGCAGCACAAGTCAATACCCAAAGCCAAGCTTGGAATTGGGGAGAATCCACAACCAATCCAATCTCAGCAGAGTTGAACGCAGCTATCCCTGCAGATCAATGGTTGAAGGACAACCCGAATCTCCTGATGATGAGAGATGGTTTAGCCTGGAAAGGTCCCAAATTGTATGTCCCTGCCAGCCTAAGACTGAAAGTGCTAGGATGCTGCCACAAGGCTAGGTGGACACTTTGGGATCTTAAAAACCCTCCATCTGACGCGGCGTCGATTCTGTCCAAAGATGAAAGCCGATGTAGAAGATTGTGTCAAAAACTGCTCTACTTGTGCAGCAATGAAAATGCGACCTGGGAAACCGCCAGGTCTGCTCCAACCTGTAGCTGATCCCAGCCACCCCTGGGAGGAAATAGCAATGGACTTTATTGTAGAACTTCCAGAAAATGGAAGAAATACAGTTAAATTGATAGTAATTGACCTCTTCTCTAAACAAGCACATTTTACTGCTTTGTCTGAAGCCGCTTGGGTAAAAAGTTGGGATGTAAAAGCAGAGCGAAGCAATTTCATGAAAAATTTCCTGATAAGCCAAAGGGTCCCCCTGGGAAAGGAAGAGGTGGTTAATTGCGGTATTTCTAACCCCGTGTTACTTGTTTCATTTCAGGAGGTTATTGCTTGAGGGGAAGCAGCCTGTCAGCCACCCATTCATCTTGAATCGGATTTGGGGCTGCCACAAGGGAGGATGGGTGACCGTGGGAATGAAAGTAAAGTGAGAAAGGAGGATAGCCACAATAACATTCTTTCACCAGAGCTCAAGACCGAGTTGCTGGAGTTTGGAGGGGAGTGACTGGACTTGGCAGGAGTTCATAATGGAGGTGGATTGGAGTGTGAGACTTAAGGGTCATCCGTAAGGGGGTTGGATGTGAGTTTAATTTAGCAGGGGTAAACGCGTGATTTCAGATTCGGGTTTTCCCAGGTGTGCAACATGACTTCTCTAATAAATTCTTACTTGGATGGACTTTGTCTCCGAGTGCTGAATTTAGATGGAGAGTTTGGTTGGAATGTTGATACTCAGGCTGCACCCGGTGCCTAATTTGCCTACCAATGCTGCTAAGACTGGGGATCCATGTGAAGAAGCTGCCCCATAGCCACGAGGTTTGAGCAGGTTTATGGATCGCTAATAGGAAGGTCCCCCACAATGCACTTAACCCAGTGTGATTAGAGATGGGCCAGCATTGGGAGACTATTCCTTTCGTGATAGTCCCAAAAATGACTGAAGCAGTAATTCTGAGATGGTCCTGGCTGGAAAAACAGGGCCCGACAATATGATGAGAAGGTGGCAAGAGGAAAATGAAACTAGGGAAAGGCCCTCTCCACCCTCAAAGCGGCCCTGAGAGGGGAGCTGTCCAGTAGACAGGGTGAATTGAAGAGAACAAGTGTCTGAAAGCTGCGGCAGAGCGGCCGCTGGGGACCCAGTTCATCCCCAAAGAGTACCAGGACCTAGCAGAGGTGCTCAGTGAGAAAGAATGTGACGTGTTGCCCCTCCCCCAACTGTGCAATTGAGATCTTGCCGGGAGCAAAACTTCCTAAGCCACAGATGTATTCCATGGCCCCAAGGGAGATGAAGGAGCCAAGGGAGTACATCATCAAAAACCTAGCCAGGGATTTTATTCAGCTGGTGAAACCCCACGACGGCCCCTGTGCTATTCAAAGAAAAGAAAAGGAGGATGGGATGACAAGATTATGCATTGATTTTAGGGGGATAAACAGCCTGTGCGTGGAAAATATGTACCCTCTCCCCTTAATGAAGGACATGCTGGCCCACCTTGCAAAGGGAAAGATCTTCACCAAGTTGGACCTGAGAGAGGCATACTATAGAGTGAAAATTAAAGGCAGGGAAGAATGGAAGACTGCATTTAATTGCCCGCTGGAGAGTTTCTAGTTCAAGGTTATGCCTTTCGGGCTCTAGGGCCCCCCCCCACCATATTCTTGCAGTTGATTAACGAGGTGCTGCATGATCACCTGTATAAGGGGGTTCTAGTTTACTTAGACGACATCATCTTTCCTGAATTAATGGAGGAACATGTCAAACTGGTCTGCCAGGTACTCAAAAAAACTCCTGGCCAAAGCTTACATTTCTCTTATCCCAAAAGAGAGTACAGATCATAAACATATCAAAAATTACAGGCCAATCTCGCTGTTAAATGCCAACTATAAAATCTTTACTTCTATAATGGCAGAAAGTTTGAACTTAGTGCTAAATGAAATAATGCACCCAGACCAGAACTGTTTTTTGTCAACAAGACAAATTAGAAACAATATAAGAATAGTTTGGGACATTTTAGAATATTATGAAGCACACCCTGGGAAACAGGTAGCACTAATCTTTCTGGACACACAGAAGGCATTTGATAACCTTAATTGGCAGTTCTTGATCCAACAAATTAAAAACATGAGATTTGGAACTAAATTTGAAAATACGATTAGGACAATATATGCAAAAAGCTAGTGATGGTAAACGGAGATTGTACCAAAGCATTTGAAATCCAAAAAGGAGTACGACAAGGATGTCCTATGTCACCTCTACTTTTTATATTAACAATAGAAGTGCTTCTAACCAAAATAAGGCAAAACAAGGAAATAACAGGATTAAATATTAAAAATCAAGAATACAAAACCCAAGTATTCACGGATGATTTAGTGTTTTTTATTGAGGAACCAATGGAAACAGACAAATTTGTTAAGGGAAATTGAACAATATGGATTAGTGGCAGGACTAAAAGTTAATATGGAAAAAAACAAAAATGTTAGTAAAAAAATTAACAGAAAAACAAAAAAGGGGATTAGAAAGAGAATTAGAACTACAAGTGGAGAAAAAGATAAAATATTTAGGGATATGGCTTACAGGTTGATGTTTGACTATAAAGGAAGATAATTACAAGAAATTGATGTCACAATGCAAGAAAGATTTAGGGAGCTGGAAAAAGTTGCAAATATCACTGATGGGCAGAATTGTCACAATAAAAATGAACATACTACCAAAATTCTTTTACTTTTTTCAGACAATTCCCATAAAACTGGACCAAAAATTCTTTGAAGACTTGAATAGAATGGTCCTTAAATTTATTTGGTTAGGAAAGAAAGCACGTATTAATATAAAAATGCTACAAGACAATAGAAGTAGAGGTGGCCTAGGACTCCCAAAATGGGAACTATACCATCAGGCGGCGGCACTGCTCTGGATTAAAGATTGGATAAATTCAAATAATAAGAGGATATTAATATTAGAGGGGCATGATCTCCATAGAGGATGGCATGCCTTTTTGTGGGACAAATGGGAAAGGATCCATTCGTATTTTTATCGTCATCAAATTAGAGATTCATTAATAACAATTTGGGAAAAATTAAGGAAGAAGCATTACATTAAATTACCAGATTGGGTGTCACCAACAGAAGCGGTAATTTACCCCAATACAACAGAGAACAAAAAGAAGATTAAATATAAGGAATTATTGGATAATCCGGGGAATTTAAAAACAATGGAAAAATTAAAAGAACAGGATATAATTGTGGATTGTTGGCCTTATATGCAGATAAAAACTAGACATAAAAAAGATATGGAGGAATTTGGAATAGAAAGGGAACCCCCAAAATTAGACCAAATCTTAATTGGTAAGGAAGAAAAATTTATCACTAGAACTTATAATTATTTACTCCAAGTAGAAATGGAGGAGGAAGTAGTTAAGGGCCCAATGATTGCCTGGGCACAAAATGTAGGTCATAGCATACAGCTAGAAGATTGGGAGAGAAATTGGACTAAGAACTGCAAATTAACGTTATCAACAGCATATAAAAAAAATTTAATAAAGATATTTTATAGATGGCATTTGACACCAACGAGATTGACCAAAATATATCCAAATATGAAACCCCAATGCTGGAAATGTAAGCTCACAGATGGAACATATTATCATATGTGGTGGCAATGCCGCAAAGTTAAAAAATGCTGGGGAAAAACTGAAAAAATGGATAAGAGAAATTACAGAGTACCATATTGAATTTAAGCCAGAAGCTTTTTTGCTAGGGATGATTAAAGGAAACCCAAAGAACCATATCCAATACATCGTACAACATATATTGACAGCGGCAAGAATTGCTTACGCCCAAAGCTGGAAAATAGATGATGTACCTTCAGAAAATATAATAAATAAAATACTTGACTGTGCCGAGATGGACAGAATGACGAGAAAACTAAAAGGTAAAGAGGAGTCTGAGTTCTATGAGATTTTGGAAATGTTATATATATGGTTAGATAAGAGAAATAATATTTGATATGAAAAAGAATTGATAATATTGTATTTAAGTATATAAGTAACGCTTGACACAGAACTGTTAAAATGTAAATTTTGTATGTATTTTGAAAATAAATAAAATTAATTTTAAAAAAAACCCTCCTGGCCGCAAACCTGTACGTTAAATTGTCTAAATGCGAGTTTCACAAGACCCACATTTACTACCTGGGGTACTGGGTGTCAAGCAAAGGGGTGGAGATGGATCCAGGAAAAGTAAAAGCCACCCTGGAGTGGTAGCCCGCACGAACCTGCAAGCAACTGCAAAGCTTTCTGGGGTTCACAAACTTCTACTGGCAGTTCATTCCCTCTTTTGCCAAGAAAGCCCTGCCAATCACCAAACTGCTAAAGACAGGAAAAGGGGAAGTCAAGCCTCGGGCTGGCCAACTGCTAGAGTGGACCATGGAATGCCAGGAGGTATTTGAGAAGCTCAAGCGGCTGTTTGCAGAGGAACTGGTCCTAAGACACCCTAACCCTGAGGAGCCATTTGTTATCCAGGCTGATGCTAGTGATGTAGCCGTGGGCGTGGCTCTCATCCAGAAAAATTGGGAGGGAAACCTGCAACCATGCGCATACACCTCCAGAAAATTCACTGACCCTGAAAGGCGTTGGGCGGTGTGGCAGGAGGCTTTTGCCATCCGCTGGACATTATTAACCTGGCACCACTTTCTAGAAGGGAGCAAAGTGCCGTTTGAAGTATGGACTGATCAGAAAAATCTGGAGGCACTTAGGACCCTGTGGAAGCTCTCACCCAGACAAGTTTGGTGGGTGCAGTACTTTAACCAGTTTGATTTCACTTTGAAGTACATCCCAGGGGGAAGAACTTCCTGGCTGATGCCCTATCCCAGATGCCACAATACAAAAGCAATCACAAGTAGTCAATGCCATCATTCCCCTTGCTCAAAAGGCAGCACAGGTGACTACGAGGTAACAAACTTGGAAACAGCTGACTGAGCCCAGGGCCGAACTGACCCATAAGTTCAGAGCCAAGTTGCAGGCTGATCCCTGGTTTAGAGAAAACAAACAGCTCCTGACCTCCAAGGACGGGTTGGCATGGAAAGGGCCCAAACTGTACATCCCCAGCACCCTCTGGGTCCAGATCCTGCAGAGAAGTCACAATGCCAAGCAAGCTGGCCACTTTGGATTTTTAAAAGTTTGGCACCTGGTGAGGAGTTTTGGTGACCAGGAATGGAGGAGGACATTGAAAGCTATGTAAAATGCTGTGAGGTGTGTGCCGCAATGAAAAAATGGCCAGGGAAACCTCCTGGACTGTTACAACAAGTAGCCAAGCCATCCCAACTGTGGGAAGAGATAGCAATGGACTTTATAGTGGAACTCTCAGAAAGTGGGGGGAAACACTGTAATTTGGACAGTGATTGATCTTTTCTCCAAGCAGGCTCATTTTATAGCCTGCCCAGGTCTTCCTTCAGCCCACAAGCTGGCAAAACTGTTTCTGAAACATATTTACTGATTGCATGGAATCCCAAAGAGAATATCAGATAGAGGGGTTCAATTTACAGCCAAATTCTGGAGGGAGTTCAGGCTAATTGGGTCTTCCCAGGGGTTAGGTTCAGCTTTTAATCCAAGTATCAATGGGGCGGTGTAACGGCGAACGTAATGGTGGAACAGTACTTGAGATGCTATGTCCATGATGGTGAACCTATGGCATGTGTGCCAGAGGTGGCACGCGAGCCGTCACCCCAGCTCAGCTCCACAGTGCATGCACACATGCCTCCCACCAGCCAGCTGGTCTTCGGGTCTCTGCCGCGCATGTGGGGGGGCGGAGCACATGTGCAGGGAGTGCACATGCACAGGGGATGCACACGCATAGCATTTTGGGGGTGTGCACATGTGCACTTTGGGCACTCAGTGCGGAAAAGGTTAGCCATCACTGTGCTATGTCAAGTACCAGTAAACCAATTGGCCAGATCTACTGCCTTTTGCCGAGGTGGCGTACAACAATGCCATGCACAGCAGGACAGGGCTTACTCCTTTCAAGGTAGCCACAGGGGTAGAGTTGGTCCCCATGCCTGAGTACCCTGGGGAGCCCCCTTCATCAGTGAGTCTGACAGAATGGGTAGACTTACTGCAGAGTGCTTGGGGAAATGTGAACTGAGCATTAACAAAAGCCACAGTAACCCAAAAAGAACAAGCAGACAAAAAGCAATCCCCCCAGAGGCCGTTTCATATAGGAGAGAAAGTCTACCTCTCTACCAAATACCTGAAACTAAAGTTGCCTTGTAAAAAACTGGGCCCCCAATTTCTAGGACCTTTCCCCATCATGAAGATCATCAACCCAGTCACAGTGGAGCTGAAACTCCCATGTCTGCAAGGGAAAGTGCATCCAGTTTTCCACAGTAGGTTATTGAAGCCAGTAATAGGATCAGAGCTGAGACCAGTAGCTCGGGTAGCCCCAGATCCTATCGTAGTGGAAAGGGAAACCCACTATGAAGTAAAAAGCACCCTAGACTCTAGACTATATAAGGGAAGGCTGAAATACCTAGTGCAGTGGAAGGGTTACCCTGTCAGAAGCTGGGTGAAGAGTAAAGACCTAAGAGCAGATAAGCTGGTCCAGAAATTTCATGAAAAAAAAACCCCAGAAGCCAAAGGAACAACTTGGTGATGGGAGGGGTGGCTAGTAGGGAGTTAATCTATCTGTACTTGATATTTTCCAGGTACTTCTCACTCACTAGGGGAAATCCGACTGTCAACTTCAAACCGAACCTGGCAGAAGCCATTTTCTTGGTTTTCAGTTGCCACACTGTATTGGGGGTGCGTGTGAGAGAGAGGTTGGGATGCATTGCCAGACACACCGATTCTATCTCGTGGGAACCAGGTGTCAGATGAAGGAGGAGGGGAGTACCTAATGAGCCCACCAATTAACCTAATTGGACAATGTGACTGGTGACACCTGCGGAGGGGACCATTTACTATTTTAATTATGCTGAAACTGCAAGGAATATTCAGAATTGGTTTTACAATTGATCGTGCCGATATGATGTACTCAATAAAGAAGTTCTTTGAGGAAGATTCTAGTCTCAGAGTTCTGATTTGCTTGAGTTTGTTAGTTGGAGCCATGACATTCAGTGCTTTAAAATTCTTTTTTTTGTTATATTTTTTAATTATTTACATATAAAAATATCAGTGTGACCATCCTGGCATTTCCTTCGCCATACACACTAAAGTAAAGAACAAATAGCGTATATACTATTTATACAATGCTAGTTTTGTACAGTTATTCTTGACCAATATATTCATTTTTGTACATATATAGTATCACATTCCGGGTCTATTTGGCCTAGTTATTTCATGTTCCAACTCCCACCTTTTGATTTCAACCATTGGTAGAATCTGTTACGTATATTGTAATATTCTGTCTCCTTTTTATTTTTTAGTTCTAACATTAATCTATCCGATTCTGCACAAACCAGTATTTTTATTATCTCCTTTTCTGATGGTATATTTTCACTTTTCCATTGCTGGGCGTATACCATTCTTGCTGCTGTCAGAATGTGTAATATTAAATATATTGATCCCTTACTATATCCCTCTGTTATAATTCCTAGCAAAATTAATTCTGGTTTGAATTCTAAACATTGTCCAACTGTTTTTTCTAACAACCTCTGTATCTATCACCAAAATTCCCTTTTTTGCAAGTCCACCACATGTGGTAGCATGTACCTGGTAGTTGTTTGCATTTCCAGCATTTTGAGGATGTATTACTAAACATTTTAGCCAATCTAGCTGGAGGAAGATGCCACCTGTAAAACATTTTATATAAATTATCTTTGTATGTGGCCAATGTTAATTTCCTATTTCTTTCCCAAAGTTTTTGCCACCTCTCCAATTCAATATTGTATCTAAAGTTTTTGGCCCATATCACCATTATCTCTTTAACTTGTTCTTCCTCCATTTTGTAAACTAGTACATATTTATATATTATCTTTATCAATTTAACATCAGTCCCCACTAATAATTTATCTAGTATTGTAGTGTATTACTGTATTAATACCCCACATTTTCACATCCTGCATGTAGCGTAATTGTATTTGTAGGTATGACCACCACTCCAATTCCACCCCTTGTTCTTTTAATTTTTGTCTAGTTTTCAATTCCCCTTTTTCATTTAATATGTCCTTGTATGAGACAATTTTTGCCATATTTATAAGATTTGGGTGTAAATACGCTTCCAAAGTGGAGAGCCAGACTGGTATTTTCATATAGTTTTGTTGTTTTTTGTTCCATACTGCCAGTAGAGCATGTCTTATGTAATGCCTTTGAAAATATTGACATGCCATGTTTTTTCCATACCAAAGGAATGCATGCCATCCTAATTGAATATCTTGGCCCTCCAATGTTAGCAATCTCATATTCCTTAAGGTTATCCACTCTTTTGTCCATGTAAGTGCTGTAGTTTGGTAATACAGTTCCCAGTCAGGCAAGCCAAGCCCTTCTTTCTCTTTTGATTCTTGTAATAGTTTCAATTTAATTCTCGGTTTCTTTCCTTGCCATATAAATTTCCACATCGTTTTATTCAATTTCTCAAAATATTTCTTCTCTAGTTTTATGGGTAATGTTTTGAAATAAAAATAATATCTTTGGCAGAATATTCATTTTTATTGCTATTCTGCCCATTAAAGAGAGTTGCAGTTTCTTCCATCTTTCTAGATCCAGCTTTGATTTGTTAGTTTACTATAATTATCCTCTTTAACTGTTATACACCTTGTAGTTAAATAGATTTCTAGATACTTCACTTTTTTCACTATCTGGATATTTATTCCTTTTGTCAATTCATCCTTCTTTTTGTCATGTTCTTGACTATCATTTTGGTTTTTTCCTTGTTTATTTTTAATCCAGCTACTTCACCATATTCCTCCAATTCCTCCATAAGTCTCAAGCCTGATTGCAATGGTTCCTCTAAAATAAACACTAGGTCATCTGCAAAGGCTTGTAGTTTTAAACTTTTCTTTAATTTCCAGTCCTTTAATTCTCTCAACTTTCCAAATAATCCTCGTATTTCCAATGTTAGGATAAACAATAACAGAGATAATGGACAGCCTTGCCTTGTACCTTTCTGGATTGTACAATTTTGTGTCACCTTGCTATTCGCTATTACTTTAGCTTCCTGTTTCGAATATATTGCCATGAACATGTTTATATATTTATCACCAAAATCCATATGTCTTAATTGTTGTAACATAAATTTCCACTTCACATTATCAAACACCTTTTGGGCATCAAGGAACAATAATGCCATTTGTTTCTCACTGTGTATTTCATAGTATTCCATTATGTCTAGAATTGTTCTCATATTATTTCTTATTTGTCTTTTGGGAAGAAAACCATTTTGATCAACATGTATAAACTCATTCAATAATCTTTTCAATCTTTCAGCTATTATTGATGAAAATATTTTATAGTCAGTATTTAGTAGGGAGATGGGCCTGTAACTTTTTATTAATCTTAGGTCAGCGTCTTCTTTTGGGATCAGCATGATGTTAGTTTCCATCCATGATGGTGGTATCTTCGCTTCCATTAGGACTTGCATTGTATACTTCTAATAACGTTTGGCCTAGGATGTCTTGTAGTTCTTTGTATATTTCTGCCGGTAGCCCGTCGGGGCCCAGCGTTTTATTCTTTTGTTTTTTAATTGCCTCTATTAGTTCTGGCATTTCTATTTCTTCATTTAGCATAGTTTTTGTTAGGTATAACATTGGTCACCTAACGTAGTTTGGGTAAAAATAATATATATAAGCTATGATTGTTAGTTTAAGTGTGTGTCACTTTAACTGCAAAGCATGTATTTTTGGGTGTGGTGTGAAACCACCATAAGAGGGAGCTGACGAGATGCTGATTGATTGCTGGCAATTACTGACAATTACTGTATTGGATTACGTTGATGTTTGGTAGCTTCGTGTTTCTCTACTGCTGAGTTTGCTGAAGGAAGAGAGGAGTTTCTGAGTTTTTGCATATCTCTCTACTGCGAGGAGATAAATCACCGGACTGATAATTTGTAAGTGTACTGACCTCTCTTTTTCGACACTGGAATTTGCAACTGAATAATCCCTGGACGGACTGAACTAAGTGAATGATATATGGACTGTTTTGACTATGCTTTAACTCTTGCTGGAATAAAACTATTTAATTAGCACTTGCATCTGTTTTTACTGAGTGTAAGCTACAAAACATGTATCTCACACATATTTTGCCTGCCTGCCTGCCTGCCCTGCAGAGCTTGCTAGGGTATATCCCTAACACTGGTTATGGGCCCAGCTGCACAGTCAGACTAACCAGGATATAACAGGCTTATATAAAGTGAGAGTTAGTGTAGTTACACAATACTGTAAACAGACAGCTGTGTTTTATTAATTATAGTTTAATATCCAGAGAAAGATGGCAGAAGTCAATTTACCAAGTTTGTCTCTAATATCCAAACTGGATGGAACAAACTATGTTTCATGGTCTATGAAATGCAGCCTACTTCTACGCAGAGAAGGTTTGTGGAATATAATTCAAAACCCACCAGAGGTAGATGCTTGGGATCCAGAGGATGAAGATGATGCCCAGAAAATACAAGAATATAAACTAAAGAATGAACAAGCTCTCTGTATAATAGGACTGACACTCAGTGACCAGCAGCTTGTCCATATTCGTGGAGAAGAAACAGCTGCTAAGTGCTGGGAGAATTTAAAGAAGATTTATGTTTGAGCCAGTGTAGGAGCTCATATAAATCTTACACGGAAGCTGTTCAGAACACATCTTCAAAAGAATGGAGACATGTTGACTCATATAAACACTATGAAGAGAATTCTCTTCTGTTGTGCTTTCTCTTCTATATAGTATTGTCATTATATAGTTTCTTGTAAAAGTCCTTAATTATATTTTTTTTCTTCACTTTGATGGCGTATGGTTCCATTTTCATCTTGCAGTTTATTTATCCATTTTTTCTTTCTATTTCTTCAATTTATAAGCTAACCACCTCCGTGGTTTGCATTCTCAAAGAAGTTTTGGTTCATTCTCTTTATATATCGTGCCAGATCCTCTTTTTCAAGAATGTTCAATTTAAGTTTTGTTAACTCCATTTGCTGTTTTAGGATTCCTTTTTGTGGTTCCTCTTGTAGCTCTACCTGAAGTCTTCTATATTCTTCTTCTAACCATTTTTGTTGCTGCTTCTTTTTATTTTTCTTAGCCATATATGATATAGCAACTCCCCTCATATATGCTTTCGCTGTATCCCATAGATTTTGTAGGGATGTGTCTTCTTTCTTGTTTTCATTGAAGAATCCCATTTGCTTTTCCATCGTCTGTCTAAATTCTTCGTCATTCAAAATTGATTGATTTAGAGTCCATCTTATGTTTTTCTTCTGTCCTTTCCAGCTAATCCTCATTGGGTTATGATTTGTCCAGAGATTTGCATCTATTTCTACATCATTTACTTCAGCGTTTAATTCCATCGACATCCATACCATGTCAATTCTAGACGATGATTGGTGTCTGTTTGAATAATATGTATATTGATTTCTCTCCTGGTTCCATGTATCCTGCAAATTTAACTCTTCTACCATTTTAAAGGAGGTCCTAGGTAATATTCTTCTAACTCCCTTATTTTTTATCTATTATTGTGTTAAAGTCTCCTAAAATGCAAAGATTATCACACTCTGTGTCGCTGATAACATTATGTAGTTTTTTGTAAAATCGTTCTTGTCCCCTATTTGGGGCATAGATATCAACTAATAAAACACATTTTTGATTTTGTATTATTTCCACAATCAGAATCCTTCCCTCCTTGTCATAGGAGATTTGCTTAGCCTGAATTGTCTTCTTAATATATAGCACCACACCACTCTTCTTTTGTTGTGATAATGCTACAAATAATTTCCCCAATTTGGGGTGTTCCAGTAATTATGTTGTTCTTTTATATGGACTTCTTGTAGTGCTATTATATCTAACGTCAATCTTTGTAGTTTATTAAGAGTTTTCTTAGTTTTCAAGGGGGACTTCAGTCCGTTAATATTCAGTGATAAGATCTTAACCTCTCCTTGCATTTCTCTATCTATATCTAGGTCTTATACTCCTTGTTGTTCTAATCTCTCTCAGTTCTTTGGATCTTTTCCCGTTGCTCTCTAGTCTTTCTCCTTTCTCTTTTTCTCTCTCCTTTAGCTGTAGTTCCTTTTCTTCTGTAGCCAGTACTCTTAGGTCTCTTTCTTCTATTACTTCCCTCTCCTCTGATTCCTCTTCATTACCAAAATATTGATTGTAAAATTCCACTGCTTAGTCCACTGTGTCCACTCTGTATCTCTTTTCTTGCCACGTGACCAGTATACCTTCCGGAGTTAACCATCTGAAATTGTTATGTTTAATCAACGTTAAAAACTGATACAGCCTATGCAGCTCTCTAACTCTTCTTGGGACCTGTTTGAGAACTACCAGTTGTTTTCCTTTATAATATCAGCTCATCTCTTGTCCTATTGAGCACTTTGTCTCAAATCAATTTCTTCACTAATCTGACGTGCACCTCCTTTGGCAGGTTATGACTCCTCGCGTAGTTTGTGTGAATCCTACAGGTCTCATCTATTTCTGTCAATATCTGTTCCTTCTCTGATCCTAGTGCCTTTGCTATTGATTCTGCCATGGTATCTGGTAAATCTTCTCCCTTTTCTTCTCTCATGTTCTGGAATCGTATGCAATGTGCAGCTTTCTCGGACTCCAGGAAAATTACTGTAGTTTTTAATTCCTTGTTTGTCTGGATTAATTTATCACTTCGTTCGTCTACTCTTTTTTCTTCTTTCTGCATCCTCTCTTCTATTTCCTGTAGCTTCTGTTCATTTTTGGTAATCTGTTGTTGAAAACTTTCAAATTTTTCATCCATCTTTTGCATTTTTTCTTTGAGTTCTCCCGTATCATTTCTTACCTCTCTTATCTCTTTCTTCATTTCATCATGGTTCCTACTCATAGCTTCCTGCATCGATTGTAGCATAACCTGTAAGTCTTTGAATGAGTTTGACCTTTCTCTTTGAATCATATCTTCTACTGACCTCTGGTTAGATGGGCTAGAGGTAGTTGACGATGCCTGGGAGGCTGGTTTCCTCCCTGTCCCTATATTTGTTAGATTCGAAGTGCTTGTCATCTGAAACAATTTTTCCACAAAATTATTTTTTATCCAACACTCCCACCTCTTTTTCACTTGCAGTTTTATTTTAAGAATATTTTCCGCCGCTGCCACCACTCTTCCTTTGATTGTAGGTCCTGAAACTGCTCCATGATTCCCCTCCATGCTTTTATCATGGGGTGGGGGGAGAGAAAGTCCACCCCTTCTTCTTCCTGAAGCCCCTTGCTCTCTTGCATTAACTTGTTTCACTCTAAGTGTGTTCCACTCACTTGGTTGAAGTCGGAACTCATTGCAGCCAGGTCCGGTCCACTGTCCTTCCACTTTGACGCTTGCTTTGACCAGCTGTCAGCTCTTCGATCCGGCCATTACAGGCCATCTTCTTCCCCATCCACTGTCAGGAAGGACTTCTCCCAACCCTCAACACAGACGTGGAGGTTCTGAAACTGCCCACGTGGAGTCGACGAACAGCCCTGCCTCTCCAGTTGCCCCTCCAAGGTAACTTTGCCTTCAAAAAGCCCTCCGGATGGCTGGAAATTGGCTGTGCTCTGTGGAGCGCCCACTCACACACCTGTTTGCTCAGTGCTTTATAATTCAAATGGATCCAAAGCTCATTTAACTCTCAAGTGGTAAGATGAAAGCTGCTTCCCCCCCTGAAATGTGGTGAATGCAGCCAGAAAAACTACTAAATCTAAATCGCATATGAATTAAATTTAGTTAATAATCACTCTCCAGTGTTGTATTTAATGGTGTCCATTTCTGCCACATTTAAAATTACAACACAACCATTTTTGGAGGTCTCAAGGTTTACAGCTAAGACTTTCAGAAGGTACATATAACCTGGTAAATTAGGTTGTGCATCTCTAATGGTCCAAAGAGACCGATGTTAATTGACACTCTTATTTCCCCCCTAACATGACACCTTTTGTGATATGTAAAATTATACCTGTGAAAATATAAAGCAATGGTAAATGCCATTTTTGGCCTCTGTGTTAACCTAAGACAATTTACTAGAATATTATGTAAGAATTCTCTGTATTGTTTTGTATGAAGGTCATATATTTGGCAGGTCACGCTGTCCAGTGTCATGTTGATGATGGAGATTACTGGAAATGGAAACGGGTAAACACGACAAGGAAACAGATGGTATGCTACAATAGTAGGGTATTGTGTAGGGTGATGTGTAGCTGGATAGATTGTGGACCTGGAAACGGGCAGTTACTGTATATATTTGAAACTGTATATAAACCCCAGCCTTCCTAGGAGAAATGTCTTCTGTGGCTCTGCCCATGAGCAGAGAATTCCCTTTTGCAAAAGCTCCATAATAAAGCTCTTATTTATTGTTCAAGAGTCTCCAGTCTCCTGTTGTATGAAAACCTGAATGGTTGATTTTTATCACACCTTTTAAACTATGACAAGGTAGAATGAAGATACCAATTCACAGACGAATTGATTAAAAACAGAATACGTTGAAGTTCTCCTTACCCTCTTCTCATGCCAACACTCTCCACTTTAGAATAAGGTATGTTGCAATTTTTTGCCTACCTTCAGACCTAATTTATGTACAAAATGGACCACATTGCATTCAAAATGCGAAGAATTTTAAGTAATAACGTTGGACTCAAAGCACAAAAGTAAAAATATCACAGACATACTGTATACTGATATGTTAATATCACAGGAGACATTGGCTTGGTAAATCACCTCACTCATGAAGTCTCCCCACCCAAAGTAACCAGTTATGGATAATTTGCTACTTAAGACCATGCTTCTGAACAGGTGACACATTCACACTCTCAAACACAGCAGATAGGCAATTTGGGAAAATCTTTTACTATAATTATCCTAAAAGCAAAATATAAAAAAACCTCAGCAAACAGATATTTATGGTGCAGTGACAAGCTAAGGATACATATAAGAAGTAAATAAGAAATATGGCAGGATGCAATGAACAACATCAAGAGGGAATATCCCAGGACACTCAAACTACAGGTAGTCCTTGACTTACAACAGTTCATTTAGTGACCTAAGTTAAAGTGGCACTGAAAAAACTGTCTTATGACCAATTTTCACACTTACATCACCCCCATGGTCACATGATCAAAATTCAGATGCTTGGCTAGTGGTTCATATTTATGACGGTTGCAGTGTCCTGGGGTCACATGATCCCCCCTTGTGATCTTCTGACAAGCAAGGTCAGTGGGGAATCCAGATTCACTTAATAACCAAGTTACTAACAAATGCAATGATTCACTTAACAACTGTGGCAAGAAAAGTTGTAAAATGGGGCAAATTCTCATAACAAATGTTTCACTTAGCAACATAAATTTTGGGCTCAACTGTGGTCGTAACTCAAGGACTACATGTACTCTGTACAATTTCAACTACAAGAGCCCTAATGATTAAAGCTATTTTCAGTAAGTATTGTTCCCCAAACCAAGTTCTATTGATCATCCCTCATCCAGAGAAAAACACAAAAGGGGAGGTGGGAGAAACTCAGCCAGCACTGGGCACAGCCTACTAATGCACTGGTTATGGGGTTCAGAGACTCAAACAGTACAGTATGTAGTACCATGTCAAACAGTTCCTTCCTATGCCCGCATCACTCACCTCATCAGGGCAGATAACTAGTTTGAAGTTGAGAAGATCATCCTGGTCTGAAAAGTCTATTTCGCATGTTTTTGGCAAATTAAGTTCATTTATATCTGGCAGGAAAAGCAGAATTGTCAATTTAGAGAAGGCAGCTGGTTAGAGATTTGTGACCAAATCAATAGAAAAGCCTCTATTCCCAAACCAAAATATATAATTCTTCTTTATGTCAATCATTAGTCAACACTGATACATTTCTCTGAAAAGTTTTAGAAAAGGGGGAAAAAAGTAAGTCAACAGTTTCTTGACCACAAGACAGGAAAAAAAAACTGGGAAATTTGATCCAATCTCATGTTCTAATCTTCCTAAAATGGCTCCAGGATAGCTTGTTGGAAATTTTGATTCACTGTATATCATACAAAAATGAAACGAAATATGTGCATGTACACAAGAACTGACAACTATTAAGGGACAATCAAGTTACTGTAATGTAATTGTAAGTTATAGGCATGGATTATTCTGAATGAGGAGTTATTTTAAACAGGATATTTGAAATTATAAAAGACTGCATGTGTCCAAGATTAATAGAAAACAACCCACAGCCTAGTCTAACTCCAATTGTTTATAATAAAGCATAAAAATGGAGTTGTTCAATAGCCAAAACTTTGTGGAGGATGGACAAGAAACAAAAATCAGCAATCTACAGTTTGAGAAGGTTTTCATGTATCAAGTTACTTTAGCCTATTATATAGTGTTTATAACTCATCCTATGAAGAAAATCAGACTACCATTGCTTTACGAGTTTCAAAAGCCAGACTAAGATCCAAAAGAGTTCTGTGAGTAAAAGGAATTAGGTAGGACATACCTAGTTTAATGATTTGCCATGAACTCACCAAGCAGCCACTAGCAGGAAGGGCTTTTTCAGTCACACTTACCAAAGCTTGGCTGCTATGAGGATCACTAGATATATTGAGAAAAATCGAATCACTAAGGCACCACCATACGAAAATGAAAAAAAAAAAAAACCCAAAACCCAACAGCCCGTGATGTTCATCAATGGGGACAACTGAGACAGCAAGCCCTCGGTGGACAAAGTCTTAACCCTATCGTTGACAGGAGGTACCTACTGATCCTTACGACACGGAAGAAACAGCACCACTGCCCACACCGGCCTGGCTTTGTTTCTTTCACCTAGAAATAAACGCAGCTGCCCATCCGTCTCTCGACCTTCCCCCTAACCTTTCTGGATGCGGAGCTGTGCGGCAGACGCTTTCTTGGTGGAGCCTTTGGTGCCGCCAGCCGATTCCTCTTCCTTCTTTTGCTGTTTCAACGAGAATAGCTTGATCATCTTGGCTGGTTTCTGGTGCCTTGGCTAACTGTTGTTTGGCCCTTCCGGCCCCGGCCTCGACCTCTCCCAGTGGTTACCGCAGCCAGGCCCAATACAATACAATGCCCAGTTCTTGAGAAAAGGGAGGGAGGGAAAGTAGGGGGAGGACGACTCGGCGGCCTAACTTGGCCGGCCGAGAGAGACGGGACGATGAGGGCGGGGAGGCCGAGCCAGGGAAAGGACCAAGCAACCGGTGGAGTCCCGCCTCAGAGCGCCGCCGCCGCTTTTCCTATTGCTTGCTCCGTGTGTAACTCTTGACTTCAACGCACAGCCACCTTCGGCCCTTCCCGGAAGAACATCGGCAACTTCCGCCATACACTCAAGCTCCGCCTAATTGCCGACTCTCCAAAAGGCCTTGGCTGCCTTCGGTGGAGACAAGTGGTGGTTATCGAAACTCTCGGCCCTTCAGGTTCAGGGCTCGGCCTTCTTTGGCGAGTCAAAGGAGCTCTAGGGGTTTTCCGATTCGGCTTTGTTTTCGGTCTCCCCAGGGTTCCGGCTGACGAATCTGTGGCAGGAATTTCCGGGTCTCAAGTTAGACTTCTGGGATTCCCAAGAGTCACAGAGGTCAGCGCTTTTCTAAGATGTCAGGTTCCCAATTGAATATGGCAATATGCGGGGCAAGCGATGTGGGGAAAAAATATCGAAGTTTGATTTCAGTGTAATTGTTTAAAATCTCGTCTCAGTAAATGCCCTATGAATTCTGGAAAAGGAGCAAAGATACTTCTCTGAGCCCCCTTTTGCACAGGGCGTTTGACCCTGTAGGAAGCCCTCCCACCCCAGATTAAAATATTCTTTATTCTTAATATTAAGAGAGGCACAATAGAATATTTCCTCAAAGGAGAAATGGAAAAAAACATGTTCTTAAAAGCAGAAAGCAGCCCCAGTCTGATGGGCCATTTGCTAAAATAAAGCTAGGTCATGGCACACACTTCAAAGTAAATCAGGAAGACTAATTGTGGAGTCTGGCAAGAACAAAGAATGCTTATCCACAGGAGATATGCATTCTTTGTAAATCTTGTAACTATCCTGGCTAATTGGAAAGCTGATAAAAGTAACACCAGTTCACCAACTTGCAGGCCTGCAGTAAATTAAATGTGTATTAGATAATTCCTAGGGCATTCATTAGCCAAGACTTGGGAATAGGAACAGCTAGAGACCAATAGAACAAATTGTAGAATTATTACTAAAATGTTTATTAGATGATATTTCTTATGATCTCACTTGGTCCCATCTTCTCCTTTAGTGAAAAACTTACTCAATCCTTTGTTCTTGGCTCTTGGCATTTTGACCAGGAGCCCTTTTCCTTGGAGTACTCCAATAAAAAGCAGTCAGAAAACCTGCACCTCGTGTCTGGTGTCTTTCATTGGCTTTGGCACCAGGCTCAGACCCAAACTGGGGACAAGAAGTCTTCTTGCATTGTAAAACAGCCTCCAGGAGATGCCTGAAGTCAGATAACAGGTAATCAGAGTTGGAAGGGACCTTATAGGTCATCTAGTCCAACCCTCCACCAAGGGTGGGATTCAAATTTCTTAACTGGTTCTTTGGGCATGGCCTAATTTGTGGGGGTGACTTGGTCATGTGACTGGGTGGGTGTGATATATATATATATATATATATATATATATATATGTCTATATGTGTGTATGAATGAATGAATGAATGAATGAAGTTTTTGTGGGTACTTACATGTATTCAGCTTTGTTTGGGTATTTTCCCACGTCATTATAGATGTGCTTTTAAAGTTGTAGCAACATTTCGGCAGAATCTCATCTGCCATCATCAGGCTTCTGTATTGTGTTCATCTGTGAGTCAGACTTTTACTGTGGTTTCAGTTTTAAATTTGGGGCTAGCCTATTGCTGTGCCAGAATGGTTTTTTCTTCATCCTGATTGGTTGGGAGTCTTGGTCTGTGTTTATTGGTCTTGGAGTTTGCTGTGTTCTGCTTGATTGGTGTTTCTAATATCTTCTGTCTGTTTGTGGCTTTTTTTGTCTTGATTGGCTGGCAACATTGTGTTCCTGTATTGGAGGCTTTTAGTGCAGCTTGGCTCCAAGTAAATGGACCGCTATCATTTATTAGAAAGCTAGGTTTCATCTGGGTGCCTGGTTGGGGTGTGTTTGAGCTGGAGGTATCAGGGGGGATCTGTTTGTTCCCAGGTGTTTGCTTGGCTTGTGGTGTGGAGATTATTTTGTTTGTGAGTGCAGGCTTCCAGATAATTGACAGTCTGGTGGAGTCATCTCTTCTATTCATGCTTTCAGGTCTTTTTTCAATCTCTATGGCTTCTCTGATAATTCTGTAGCTGGGGTTTTCTATAGCAGCTAGGGTTTTGGTGCCATTGAAGTCGATGCTATGACCTGTGGCATTCATGTGTTGGACTAGTGAGGAAGTGTGTTCCAGCTTTTTTACTGCATTTTTGTGTTCATCCAGGCGGGTACTTATGTTTCTATTGGTCTGTCCAATGTATGTGGCAGGGCATGATGCACAGGGGACCCACACAAGTGACTCAGGTACTGCAGGTCATCCAGGATGGCACATCAATGCGAGCTGTGGCAAGAAGGTTTGCTGTGTCTGTCAGCGTAGTGTCTAGAGCATGGAGGTGCAACCAGGAGACAGGCCAGTACATCAGGAGACATGGAGGAGGCCGTAGGAGGGCAACAACCCAGCATCAGGACCACTACCTCTACCTTTGTGCAAGAAGGGGGCAGGAGGAGCACTGCCAGAGCCCTGCAAAATGACCTCCAGCAGGCCACAAATGTGTATGTGGCTGCTCAAATGGTCAGAAATAGACTCCATGAGAATGGTATGAGGGCCCGATGTCCACAGGTGGGGGTTGTGCTTACAGCCCAACACCGTGCAGGACATTTCGCATTTGCCAGAGGACACCAAGATTGGCAAATTTGCCACTGGCGCCCTGTGCTCTTCACAGATGAAAGCAGATTCACACTGAGCACATGTGACAGACGTGACAGGGTCTGGAGATGCTGTGGAGAACGTTTTGCTGCCTGCAACATCCTCCAGCATGACCAGTTTGGCAGTGGGTCAGTAATGGTGTGGGTGGCATTTTTTTAGGGGGCTGCACAGCCCTCCATGTGCTCGCCAGAGGTAGCCTGACTGCCATTAGGTACCGAGATGAGATCCTCAGACCCCTTGTGAGACTATATGCTGGTGCGGTTGGCCCTGGGTTCCTCCTAATGCACGACAATGCTAGACCTCATGTAGCTGGAGTGTGTCAGCAGTTCCTGCAAGATGAAGGCATTGATGCTATGGACTGGCCCGCCCGTTCCCCAGACCTGAATCCAATTGAGCACATCTGGGACATCATGTCTCGCTCCAACCACCAACGCCACTTTGCACCACAGACTGTCCAGAAGTTGGGGGATGCTTTAGTTCAGGTGTAGGAGGAGATCCCTCAGGAGACCATCTGCCACCTCATCAGGAGTATGCCCAGGCATTGTAGGGAGGTCATACAGGTACGTGGAGGCCACACACACTACTGAGCCTCATTTTGACTTGTTTTAAGGACATTACATTAAAGCTGGATCAGCCTGTGGTGTTTTTTTCCACTTTAACTTTTAGTGTAACTCCAAATCCAGACCTCCATGGGTTGCTAAATTTGATTTCCATTGATAATTTTTGTGTGATTTTGTTGTCACCACATTCAACTATGTAATGAACATTCAGATGTAGGATGTCTTATTTTTGTGTTCCCTTTATTTTTTTGAGCAGTGTATATAAAAAGAGCAACTTTTACACAAAATAAGGCAAAGCAGATTGAGTTCCTTGCAGAATCATAGATTCACTCACAGATCTACCTTTCTGCAATCTGCTGCCCGAGTCTGCACTGAAAAATAGAAGCTTCAGTCCTAAGGAAGGTTCGGCTCTGCTCTCAGGCCACTTCTCCCCCACCCCCCAATCCCCTGAATACCAATACCACTTCGCCACAGAAGAAAAGGATGATATGTAGGGCAGGACAGGGCGAATGGAGGTGAAGAAGACTGTTGCGGTCTTTGAACAACTTTTCTGGCGCCAGGAGCGATCCCCCAGGGATACACGAACCCCGGAGAGGTTCGTGTCAACGTGGAGAACCTCGAGCGGTAGAGTGGGGAAGGCAACCCCCCAACAGCGAAGAGGGAAGCTCCCGAGCCCGGCGCAGAAGAGTAAGCTGTCATTCTATGGCGGCTTCAAGTCCGGTCTGCCACTTGGGTGAATAAGCAAAGCAGTGACAGCCTGCGAGGTCGAGAGTAACAGGAACAGAGAAATGGTTTATAACTTGGAACCTTTGAAGACTGAAGATTGCAGAATGACAGAAGAATGACAGCGGCGTAAAATCTTCTCCCCTGGTTGTGATTAGCACCTTTCAGAAGTCGGGCGGAAAAGTGGCCAAAAAAGCGGCTGGATAAATGAAAGGACTATAATGGAGAGCGGAAAAGCCCAAGCACAAAAGTGAAAGCGCAGATTTTACCCTGTGAAAGGGAAGCTCTGGGGAAAGAGGAAGATTGTCAAAACCAGGAGATCGGAGGTCCGGAATTTGTGAGGGGCTTCATCTGACTTTCGGACCTTTCTTTTTGACTTTACTTGAGAAAAGGGAGGCGACGGAGGTGAAAGAATACTGGCATTGATCGAGTCTGATGAACCCTCAGATCTGAGTACAACACGACTATCACATCTATTTAATATTGTGGAGAAGACAAACTGAGCATTATATTGGACTTTGGAAGATTTGTATGTTGATTTAAAAGTTGGAAAGCAAAGAAAGAAGAAGAAGCAAGAGGAAGAAGGCAGAGACAAACAGAAGGCTGGGAAAGACGGTTTTGGGACTGCAGATTAGTCAGCACATTACACCATTTGCTGATTGGAATGCTGAAAAGAATCCTCTAGCTGGAAGATGGACTTTTAGCTCACCCAACTTGCTTCCTTTATTACGTGGTACTACTTAATATTACTAGTTTGGCACTACTTTCTCCTTAAGATGACTTCCTTGCTTTTTGTTTGTTGATTCTCTGAAGCTGTGGTAATCTCTCTCCTACCCTTTCTCTTATTGTTTTGCCCCCTGCCTCCCTATTGTATCTCCTAAATAGCTTACATAATTCTACTTATGGGGGGTATACTATTATTATAGAGTTAAGAGATTACTGTTGTAAGTATTAATAGCAAAGAGGGATAAACTCTGTCGATATAAACTATAAATTATTTAGACTACTTAAGACATTTAAGATTAATTCCTTAAAGTGTTAATTGATGTACTATTGCTGACCAATTTTCTTATTACATAGACTAGAACACTGTAGTAGATATCTATTTATAATATAGGGGAAAAGATTGTGGAGTGAGATATTAAATTGAAATACGAGAATAGACTTTTAAATACAAGACCCAAACACTGAATGGTGATTTGGGATAATATATCTAAAATTGTGCATCAACAAAAACAAATACTTAGAGAGATGACATCCACGACAACTATGGCCTTAAAAACAGGAAGGAAGGCTACCCCGACCCTATCGACTACATTGACACCCACCCCACCAACAACTCAAAAAACTATTGAGGAGTCCTTAACAGCGGAAAAACAGCCTAATGTCCCCAACATTAATATACAAACTTCCTTATTATCCTTGCAGGAAGCTATATCTAAAATGCAAGAAATGATGATTAAAAATCACAATGAAACTAGAGCAGATATAAGCAAACTGAAAGATGAGATGGGGAAACTGAAGGCTGAAATGAAAGCGGATATATCGAAGGTGGAGGGTAAGATAGGGTCTCTACAGCAGGCCATGGAGAAAAATGAAGTGAAAATAAAAGATGTAGAGAGTAGAACAACACGCATGGAGACTAACTTTGAAAGGATGGATGAGGAATTTTAAAATGCACTTAGAGAAACGGAAGACTCACTGGTTCATCTCGAGATGGACAAAGCAATGGCGTATTTAAGGTTCCAGAATGTGGCGGAAGCAAAAAATGAAGAATTGGAACATTTGATGGCAGAAATATTGGCTGAATGGTTAGGAAAAGAAAAAGATGACCTAATTAAAGAGTTTGATGAGGTATATAGGGTTAGCACAAGCTACGCCAGACGCAACAACTGCCCAAGAGAAATCCATATCCGCTTCTCTAGGAGATGTCTGAGAGATTTAATTTTGAAAATGTCTAGGGAGGAAACGATATCATATAAAGGCAGAGAAATTACGATTTTAAAACAAATTCCAAAGAAAGTGAGGACGATAAGACAAGATTATAAATTTCTAGCTAATGATTTAAACAAAAAAGGAATCCAATTTAAATGGCTAATCCCGGAAGGGATGTTAATTACGTGGAAAGAGAGGAAAATCAAAACAGAATCGATAGAACAGGCCCAAGACTTTTATCAACAGCTCACGGATACGGATGGTCAATCCACTAAAGAAGAACCTAAAAGGAGACCACAGGAGGACCGATACCGTCACAGAACCCAAAAGGAATGACTTTCCCCAATTTCAGGAAGTGATAAACCACAACCTGGGAGAGAAGAGCAAATCCCACAACAACAAGAAGAGAATCGAATCATTACTAGGCAAAAATCTAAGCAGACGTAGATAAATGGTGGAGGGGAAGAAGTTGCTCTCCATCAATATAAATGGATTAAATTCAATATCAAAAAGAAAAGGGATATTTTCAAAACTTATTCGACATAACGCAGATATGTCTTCAAGAAACACATATTTCGAAAAATGATGAAAGACATCTAATTTGTCCAAAATTAGGGAAACTTTTTACGGCACCGGCCGATAAACACAAGAAAAAAGGAATTGCAATTTACGTAAAACAAGATGTAAAGGCAGAATTAACCTGGTCAGATCCCGAAGGAAGAACTCTGGTTATACAAGTTTGGATAAACCATATCACATTTTTACTTGTAGCAATCTATGCTCCAAATGAAGACCAAGGGAAATTTTTCAAACACCTCCACCAAAAAATAGTAGGCTTTGAAAAAAGGAACATTTGCTTGATTGGCGATTTTAACTCCATTGCAGACTACCAAAAAGACCATAGTAATATGGGAAAAAAACAAGAAGGGGAAAAGGGAACTTTCTATGGCATGTAAGGAAATGATGAAAGAGTTAAATTTAAAAGATTTATGGAGGGAACGGAACCTGGAAGAGAAACAATTTACATACTATTCCAATCCACATAAGATTTGGACTAGAATAGATATGGCTTGGATGGATTTGGATTTGGCTAATGAAATAAAAGAAATTAAAATCCTACCAAATGAATGGGCTGACCACAACCCAATACAGCTAATTTGGAGAGACAGGAGAGGAATAAAAAAAAGATGGACACTAAATACCCAAATAGTAAACGAAGAAGAGTATATCAATAAGCTGAAAGAGGAGCTAAACTATTTCCTAAAAGATAATAATGAAACAACTTCAAAACAGAATATTTGGGATACTATGAAAGCAATTATAAGAGGTACAACAATTTCCTATAATGCTATGAGAAATAAGAGAACTTATGCCCGACAAAACGTATTACAACAACAAATCAAAGACTTAGAAATACAATTACAAAAAAACCCCAAGATCCAAGGAATACAAAACCAGTTAATATTAGCCAAACATAAGCTGAATTTAATTGAACAAGATAAAATAGAAGTTAGTTTGAGAAGGTCCAAACAAAATTATTTTGAACACGCTAATAAACCAGGAAGATGGCTATCTTATAAACTTAAAAAAGAAAAAGAAAAGAGACTGATACACCAACTAATAGATGAGAAAGGCATACCACAACACGAGATTGAGAAGAAAAAAGATATCATATTAAACTACTTTCAAAGATTATATAAAAAGGAAGAAATCAATGAAGACAAAATAAGAACTTATCTGGAGAATACGAATGATAAAACAATAGGGGAAGGAGAGAAAGAATTACTAAATAAGGATATTACACTGTCTGAGTTGAAATCTGCAATGGAGAACCAAAGTAATAATAAATCCCCTGGACCAGATGGGATCCCAGTAGAATTGTACAAAGCTATAATAGAGTTAGTAGGGCCACTGATGCTGGAAGTATTTAATGAAGTACTTTTGGCAGCCAAAATGCCAGACTCATGGAGAGGGGCGTTGATTTCGTTAATTCCGAAGGAGGACGTAGATGCCAGATATATCAACAATTATAGACCAATTTTGCTTTTAAACGCTGATTATAAATTATTTACCTCAATCATAGCGAATAGAGTAAAACAAGTTTTAAATTTATACATTCATGAAGATCAAAATGGTTTCCTTCCGTCCCGCCAAATCAAAAATAATCTAAGAACCGTTATTGACGTTTTAGAATATTATGAAGTTCATCCAGAGAAACAATTTGCACTCATGTTTTTAGATGCTGAGAAAACTTGATAATCTACATTGGCACTTTTTAATTCAAAAAATCTATAACATGAGTCTGGGCACTAAATTCGAGAACATTATCACAACAATTTACAACACCCAACAGGCCAACATACTTATTAACGGTGAACAAACAGGCCCATTAAACATTGAAAAGGGCGTTAGACAGGGTTGCCCCCTCTCACCCCTCCTATTTATACTTGCTTTAGAATCACTGTTAACGCGGATAAGACAAAACTCTGAAATCCAAGGAGTAAGGGTCAAAGCAGAGGAATATAAACTACAGGCATTCGCAGACGATATTGTTTTCTTCCTAGAGGAACCCATGGAAAAAGGACATAACCTAATAAAAGAACTAGAACAATTTGGTTCAGTAGCAGGATTAAAGATCAATAGAAATAAGACAAAATTAATGACTAAAAATCTAACAGAGAATCAGAGGAAAGAATTAGAAAAAACCATAGGGATACAGGCAACAAAAAAGGTCAAATATTTAGGCATATGGTTAACACCACATAGTAAATCGCTCAAAGAGAATAATTACGATAAACTATTACAGCAAATTAAGAAAGTCCTAGAATCCTGGAATAAGCTGCAGCTTTCTCTACTGGGCAGGATTGCCACGATCAAAATGAACATCCTACCAAAATTCCTTTACTTATTCCAGACAATTCCAATTAAATTACCAAAAAAAATTTTGATGATATAAATAAGGTAACACTTAAATTTATTTGGCAAGGGAAAAAAGCTAGGATCAATATTAAGGCCTTACAAGATGCAAAAAGTAGAGGGGGGCTAGCGCTCCCAAGTTGGGAATTATATTATTGGGCAGCCAACTTATTATGGATAAAAGACTGGGTTAATTTACTCAATAAAAGAACCTTAGCCTTAGAAGGGCACAACCTTCAGAGAGGGTGGCACGCATTTTTATGGGAAGTGGGGAAAACCAGACAGTCGTATTTCCATAGACATCTTATTAGAGATTCATTACTAACTAACTGGAAAAAAATATGCAAAAAACACTATTTAAAAATTCCGATTTGGCTTTCAACAATGGAGGCAATGGTACATCCCAACAATTTGGATATAACAAAAACGATTAAATATAAAGATTTATTAGACCCTCTAGGAAAATTAAGAACTCGACAGGATTTACAGGAACAGGGATTTAAAATTGACCAGTGGTTATATATACAAATCCATAGTAGATACATAGTACATATCTATCAGAGATCAGAGATAGTGAAAGGGAACATGATAACGTGGAGTAGGAATATTGGAAGAAGCATTACATTAACAGAATGGGAAAAGATCTGGAATAGAAACATCAAGATTACGAAATCGGCGGTGTACAAAGAAAATATGTATAAAATGTTATATAGATGGCACTTACCCCCTTCGAGGTTGGCGAAGATGAACCCTAACATGAGCTCAAGGTGTTGGAAATGCAAAAGCACTGAAGGAACATTTTTCCACACGTGGTGGTCTTGTAAAACTACCCAAAAACTTTGGCAAAAAATCAGAAAATGGTTGGAGGAGATAACTAAAGAACAAATAGACTATAAACCAGAGTTCTTCCTGTTAGGGATCTCTGATAGATATTTATCCCAAAAGACAAAATATGTAATAATCCATATTCTAACTGCGGCTAGATTAGCGTTTGCTCAATGTTGGAAATTACCTCATACACCTTCAGAGCAAATGGTTATTCAGAAAATTTGTGAGTGTGCTGAAATGGATAAACTAATGATAGCGTTAAAAAACAAAGAGTCCTCAACATTTTACGACAACTGGGACTCATGGTATAATTGGCTTACACAGAGACAAATTATGTAAATGATAAAAAGTAACTTAAACATAATGGAAAAGAGGAGTAGATCGGATATGACGAAGAGAAATGATCCTTACAGACTGTCACAAAAAGATATCGTTCGTTTTTAATTGTACTTTCTACCCTATTCTCCCTCCCCTTCCCTTCCCTTCCCTTCCCTTCTCTCCCTCTATATCTTTTCTCTTCCCCCCAACTAGCCTTTATCCGGTGTGTTAGGCCGGGTGTTTTCCCTTTTTCCCCCTAGCCGTTTTTCTTTCTATTTTGTAAATGTATTGTCGATGTGTTTTTTAATTGTAAATTCAATAAAATCTATTTTTTTAAAAAAAGACTTGAAATATCTGATTGTAAATGTATTAACAGCGGCTAGGATTGTATTTGCTAAAAATTGGAAATGAGAAAGTACCATTGCAGGAAGAAATTATCAAGAAAATATTGGAATGTGCTGAGATGAGTAGATTGACATTTGAAATTAGAGAGCAAGAGGATAAACAATTCTATAAAATTTGGGACCTTTTCTATCAATGGTTGGATGATAAAATATAATAATAGAATATTTAGAATGTTAGATAACAAGGAATATATTTGCTTTTGCTTTTTCTTTGTTACTTGACATCATATCTATAAAGTGTTTTTAGGATAGATTTGGTACGATTATATGATTTGTTATAGAATAAACTACCTAAATTATAGTTATCTCATAAAGTATGAATGAATAAAATTATAGTCAAATGATTTTTTAATAGTGATACTAGGATATATAAGTTTGGATTGATAATATGAGTTATTATGTAATGTAACTCTAATTGAGACTACGAAATGAATGCACAAAACTGATGAACCAACTGACACACTGTTTGTATATATGTATGGAAGAGAGCTGATTTTTTAATGTTTTGTTTGTTTTGTTTGTTTTTAAAAAATCAATAAAATTGTTTTCAAAAAAAATAAATCAGATTCTCCAACAAAGCACGTTCACCAGCTGGGTGTCATCAATCACATTCTCCAGTGAAGGATTTTCACAGGCAGAAGATCCAGTAGCCTAGGCTACAATCTTTGTAAGATAAGCTTGGAATGTACTTCTGGTTTTAATTGCTGTACTGCTCCTTCAGGTTTTCCCCCCCACCTGCTTATGGCAACTCAAAAACAGGCATAGGAATGCTTTACAAGTTGACAACACACAAGTTATGTGAGAAAACATAATCTCCCAAGAGAAATAGATTTGTTAAGATGATAATAGTTGAAATCAGGAGTGAAATACACATTTTTCTCCTACTGGCTCTGTGGGCGTGGCTTCATGGCTGTGGCTTGGTCATGTGACTGGGTGGGTGGGCGTGGCCAAGTCGACATCACTTGGCCTATCTCTCATCTCATCTCATCTCTCTCTCAACTCCTCTCTCATTTCTCTCTCATCTCTCTCTACAAAGACAAAGTAATTGTGGTGCTGAAACAGGTACCAAGAAGAGTAAGAGAGATGAGAACTAAAGAGTTACTTAAAAGAGGAGTAAACTACTGATGGTTAATGCCAGAAGGCTTCTTGTTCACTTGGCAGGAGCAAAGACACAGAATTGACACAGTTGAAAAAGCTGAGCTATTCTACTGAGAATACTTTAGAGGATAGGAGGGAGAAGCAAGAAAGGAAGAGTCATTAATTGAATTACAAGAGGAATGTATAGCAGTAATTGAAAAAGAAAAAGAAGAAGGTGCAGTAGGTGGTGTACCCAGAGTGCAACAAGAATTAAGACATACTAGAGCAAGAAAAACCCCTTATAAAGCTTAACATGGATGAAAGAAAATTGATTTTGATTAACATAAATGGACTTAATTTGGCTACTAAAAGAAGGAAAGTATTTCACAAATTAGAGAAATTAAAATTTGATATAATTTGCCTACAAGAAGTACATATCGAAAAACAACATGAATATATATTGAAACAAAAAAAATTAGGGAAATTATTTATGTCACTGGCACAATCTAAAAAAAGGGGTGTGGTATATATTAAAGATACAATTTTGACAGAACTAATTTACACAGATGACGAAGGATTTTGATGGTGGAAATAATGGAAAATAATGTTAAAACACTTTTAATTGCAATTTATGCAATTATGATAACCAAGAAGAATTTTACAGGAAATTACATATGAAAATAATTGAATTGGACTATGTTAATATTTGTATGATGGGAGATCTTAATGGAATAATTAATGATCGGTTGGACTATAAAACACAGAAATCAACAAAGAAAGCTAGAAAGATTCTACCAAAATCTTTCTTTCGAATAACGGAAGAATTTAACTTAAAAGATGCATGGAGAGAGAGAAATGAGGAAAGCAAGCAATATACTTTTTATTCAAACAGGCATACATCCTGGTCTAGAATAGACATGATATGGATGCCAGCAGAATTACTGGCTAACATACAAGAGATTGAAATAGAAACAAGCACCTGGGCAGACCATAATCCAGTGACAGTTATTTGGAAAGGATGCGAAAGGAGGAGATCTAGATGGACTTTAAATAATACGATATTAAAAGAAAAAGACTTTAAACAGAAAATAGAGAAAAAACTCATTTTCTTTTTTAAAGAAAATAGAAAAGATTCTTTACAGAATCTCTGGGGCACATTATGAAGGCCTACACAAGAGGCTTGATAATAGACTATACAAGGAAAAGAAATATAAAACAGAAAAAGACTTTCAAAACATTGGAGGATGATTATAAAAGATTGGAAAAAGGTTTACAGAAGTCCCTGCAAAAATGACATTAAAAATAAAATGGATATAATTAAACAGAAAATGGGACTAATGGAAAAAGAGGAACTAGCACAAAAAATTAAAAATGCTAAACAGAATGACTTTGAAGATGCAAACAAACCAGGCAGATGGCTAGCCTATAAACTGAGAAATGAAAGAGAATCAAGAAGGATTACTCAACTAACAAATGAAGAAGGACATGTTTGTTATGGAAATGAGGAGAAGAAAACAATTATACAAGATTACTATAGTAAATTGTATTTTCAAGAGAATATTCAAGAAGAAAAAGTTAAACAATATTTACAGAAAGCGAATTTACCTCAGATACCTAAAAATATTGAAACAATGTTAGAAGGGTACATAACGATGATGGAATTAACAGAAGCCTTAAAAAAACAAAAAGTTGGTAAAGCAGCAGGTCCAGATGGTTTGCCAGCGGAATTTTACAAGACAAAAAAATTGGAAATAGGAAATATTGGATCTTCACCTGTTAGAAGTTATGAATGAAGTTATGCTCAAGAAAAGAATACCCGAAACATGGTCAGAATTATATATTACACCTGTACCGAAGGAGGATACAGACCCACAGCAAGTTAAAATTATAGACCTATATCCCTACTAAATTCAGACTATAAAATCTTTGCTTCAATCTTGGCAGAAAGACTGAAAAGATACTTAAATAATTTTATTCATATTGACCAAAATGGATTCCTGCCAAAGAGACAAATCAAAGACAACGTGAAAATTATTCTGGACACTTTGGAATATTATGAGGCGCATCCTGAAAAGCAAATGGCCTTGATGTTTTTAGATGCACAAAAAGCCTTTGACAATGTGAGTTGGTGATTCATTTCACTTCAATTGATACAAATGGGCTTTGGTAAAAAATTTATTCAAGCCATTGAAACAATATACCACGAACAAACTGCAAATGTTATGGTAAATGGAGAATTAACAGAATCTATAGATGTAAGAAAAGGAACAAGGCAAGGTTGTCCATTGTTGCCTCTGCTGTTTGTGTTAACATTGGAATTATTGAATAGGAATATTAGAGAAGAAAAAGAAATAAAAGGAATGAAAATCAAAAAGGAAGAGTATAAATTGCAAGCTTTTGCAGATGACCTGGTATTCATATTAGAAGATCCATTGGAAACAGCACCTAAATTAATAGAAAAAATAGAAGAATATGGAAAAGTAGCAGGTTTGAAAATAAATAAAGATAAAACAAAGATATTAACAAAGAATATGTTAGCAAGACGAAAGAAAGAGTTGGAAGAAGTTTTAGAAATACAGGTCACAAACAAGGTTAAGTATTTAGGGATATATATTACACCAAGATGTAGCACACTGAAGGAGGATAACTATGTTAAACTCAAACAGCAGATTGCGACAGATTTGACAAAATGAAAAAAACTACAACTATCATTGATTGGGAGAATATCTACAATTAAGATGAATGTATTGCCTAGAATTTTATATTTATTCCAGACAATTCCAATCCGATTAGGGAAAGAGTTTTTTGAAGACTTAAATAGAATTGTGCTGAAATATATTTGGCAGGGTAAAAAAGCAAGAATAAAACTAAAACTGTTACAAGATGCAAGAATAAGAGGAGGGTTTGCCTTGCCCAATTGGGAGTTATATTACCAGGCGACAAGTTTGATGTGGGTAAAGGAATGGATAACATTAAGGAACAGTAGACTATTGACTTTAGAAGGTCATGACTTGCTGTTGGGATGGCATGCTTTCCTCTGGTACAAAGGAACTAAAACACAGGGGTATTTTAGAAGACATTATATTCGAGAGGCACTGTTTTTGAATTGGGAGAAAATAAAAAGACAATACTACTTAAAAATTCCATTATGGATGTCTATCATTGAAGCTTTTTCTTATCCAATAATATATAAAAAGGAACAAACAGTTAGATATGGTGAGATATTGAATGAAAAGGGTGAACTTAAATCTATGCAAGCGTTGGAAGAACAAGGTATAAAAATGAATTGGTTTTCATATTTGCAAATACAATCTAAATTTGATAAAGATCTTAAAACAGAAGGTATTTATAAGTTGACTGATTTATACAAAATTTTGATGGGTACTGATGAAAAGGTAATTTAAAAACTTTATGGACATTTATTAGAATTTAAATTGGAGGAGGAACAAGTTAAAGAAATGATGATTGCTTGGAGGAAAAATTTTGGATATGGGATTGATTTAGAAAAATGGCAAAAATTGTGGTCTCAAAATTATAAAATGACAATGTCAACAGCATATAAAGAAAATTTGTATAAGATGTTTTACAGGTGGCATCTACCCCCGATGAGACTTGCGAGAATGTTTAAGAATAAATAAATAAATGTTGGAAATGTCATCAGATACCTGGTTCATATTACCATATGTGGTGGACATGCTCAGATGCAAAAAAATATTGGACTAAAATCCACACATGGTTGGAAAAAATAATAAAACAACATATAGACTTTAAACCAGAGATATTTTTATTGGGAATTATACTGGAAATATATAATACAGAGCTGAAATATTTGATTGTAAATGTTTTAACAGTGGCTAGAAAGGCTGAGAAAATAGAACGAGCAGAACGAGAAGGAGCTAGAGCAAAGTAACAGAGAGATCACTAGGACAATACGACCTATATATAAGTGAAAAGATGGAAGAATTCAAGATGCTATCAATTAACATAAATGGATTGAACGCTCTGATGAAAAGGAAAAAAAACTTTCACAAAATTACAAAAATTAAAATTAGATTTAATTTCTCTCCAAGAAGTTCATAGTAAACTTTTAGAGTACCCTAAAATTGGGAAAGCATATTACTCATTAGCATAACAAAATAAAAGGGGGGTGGTTTTATATATAAAGGAAACAATAAATGCCAAACAAATTTACATAGATGAAGAAGGGATAATTTTGATGGTGGAGGTAATAATAAACCAAAAACAAATACTGTTGATAGCAATACATGCACCAAATCACAAACAAGAATTTTACAAAAAACTCCACATGAAAATAACTTAAATGGATTATGAAAATATTTGTGTGCTAGGAGATTTCAATGGAATTGTGGACACAAAACTGGACTATAGAAGTAGAAAAATAGCTAAAAAGCTAGAAAAACGCTAGCAAGGACTTTCTTTAAAATGACAGAAGAATTATCACTCCAAGACACATGGACAAAAATGAATCTAGAGAAAAATCAATATACATTCTCAGATAGACATCAATCATGGTCAAGAATAGATATGATATGGATGACACCGGAATTAAGACCAAATGTACAAGAGATAGAAATGGAAATGACTATATGGGCGGACCATAACCCAATCAAAATAAAATGGAAAGGACAAAGGAAAACATTGAGATGGATGCTGAATCAAGCTATATTAAAGGAAAAAGAATTTATACTGTGAGAAGAGGAAAACTGGGCTTGAAACTGCTGCAGTTGTGTAGGCCTCAGATTGATATAGTCCCAGAATAAAATGATATATTAAATTGCTGGCTAAAATGATTTCATAAGCATAATGAAATATTTGTAATCTGCTGTGCTAGTGCTATTTTGCAACGTGTATCTGCAAAGTAATTAGTTTCCGGAGCTATTTTGGACTAAGAATATCCTGGACATTGGGAAATAGGGAACTGAAAGCAGCAGATGATAGATTTCACATGTACATGCAAGTATGTGTTAACTGACAGTCAGTATGAGAGAACAAGGAAGTAACTCCAGTAAAATTCCACTTACTGAGGGGCTGTCAGAAGAAAGGTATAAAAGAAGGAGATGGGTCTCAAATCATGGCCACTGATGGTAGCTATTCCTTGCTGGACCTAGCTGCTATCTCTGGACCTCATTGCAATGGGTTATTAATATAAGTAATGCTGTGAGACTGTATTGATGTGTTGGCTATTCATGTTCCAAATTGCTCATGAAATAAACCTCTGATTCTAAAGTAAGAATTATTTTACTGTCTCCTGTTTCATTGGGGGTCTTTTATAACAGATAGTGCCATGACTCAGATAAGATGGTTGCTGGAAGAGACCTGCTGTCCAGCTATGACCCCTGACCACTCTTGGTTTGGACCCTCAGGTCACCAGCCCACTCTTATACAAACACCTACAGCAGGCATTCTCAAACTATGTTCCACGGGTCATATCCAGCCAGCCGAAGCCATTAATCTGGCCCACGTGGGACTATGAGGCTGCCCCCCCACATCGCCCCGCCCACCTGCCAACTCCCACTTTTCAGCCAAGTGCAGGACTTCCCTTTGCGAGTCCCATGGGCTAGAACTGGAAGGTAAGGCCAACGTTTTTACCGGCAAAGTGCTTCTGGGGACGGGGGAGTCCAAAAAAGGGGTGGGTGGGGGCCCTGGGAGGCATCTGCATGCCCTGTTTTGGCCGGCAGAATACTTCTGGGGACGGGGGAGGCCAAAAAAGGGGTGGGTGGAAGCCCAGGGAAGCATCCGCATGCCCTGTTTTTGGCCAGCAGAGTGCTTCTAGGGACAGGAGAGGCCAAAAACGGGCCGCATCTTTTGCTAGCCAAGTAAAGAACTCGAAGATTTGCCAGGGACTTCAGTCCACTGTCACTCCGCTGTGTGTGTGGGGAAATGAAGGGTCCCAACGGGAGAGGCTGTGCCTGCCGCATAATTACACATCGCTTCCAAGAGTCGTGCTTAGTTCCAGGTACCTGTGTGCTTTCTGTTAAGTGGGCGCAGATGAGGAAGGAGCAGGACTCAGGAATGCAAGAAACTCTTTATTTCCAAACCGGATTCAGAAGCTAGCAAATGCTTCAGTCACTGACCGCTGTCCAACACTTCAGCCACTGAAGAGAATTCATTCTTCCCACCAGCGGCTGAACCAATAAGTGGAGTCTTACATCAGACTCCACTTTGCATATAACGTGGGCTCATGTAAATGTGGTGTCATGCATATTTAACACCCCTCCCTTCTTAGTTCAGGACGATCAATCACTGCATATGCGGCAGACATAGTCCTTCAGGTAGGCAGGGCTTCTGTGGGTGCAACTGGGCCTGCGCGGTTCAGTTGTTCCTGAGGCAGTGGCCTGGACAGGTCCACCACTGCTCCAGACTCCGCCCTTGGAAATGCTTCGAAAGTTTCCAGGGGTGTGGCAGTTTCTGTTGAGCTCGAGGCCTCAGAAGTACTATGCTGGACTCCTCCCCCCACAGCTAAGTCTGAAACAGATAAGCTGTTTCATTCGGGGTTTTGCTTGCTAATCTGTGTCTTTGTGGGGTTTGTAATTTCCGGGGTGTCGTTGTTGCAGGAGGTGTGTTGTGTTGCTCGGCTTCGACTGGGGGCTGAATTATGTGGCCCCACAGTTAGTCTAAGTGCCTGTTCCATGTTCTTTCTCCTTCTACCTCCAGTCTGTATGATCTGGGTCCGTTACTTTCAATTATTTTTGCTGGGACCCAAGTTTCCCCTCCCGTGTAGTTGTGTGCGTACACTGTGTCTCCCAGTGTGAATGTTCTGCACTTTCCTATGGAGTCAAGAGGGGTGTCGTTTTCATAGTTTGGATGGATTCTGTCCAGGGTGGACCTCAATTTTCTGTTCATGAGCATTTCTACTGGGCTTCTGTTTGTTGCTGCGCTTGGTGATATGTGTTGGGTTAGCAACCATTTGTTGATTTTTTCTTGCCAATCGCCAGGGCCTAATTTTTTTAGAAGTTCTTTAGTCATTTGGACCATTCTCTCTGCTTGCCCGTTCACCACCGGATGAGCCAGTGCTGAAAGGGCATGTCAGATTCCCAGATGGGCGAGGAAACTTTCAAATTGCTGTGTTGTGAATTGCGGTCCATTGTCCGAAACCAGCACATCGGGTAGCCCGTGGGTGGTGAATATTTTCCACAGGACTCTGATCGTTGCCTCAGTTGTTGTGGATTTCATGATCACCACTTCCAACCCTTTAGAGTAGGCGTCAACCATGATTAAGAACATTTGTCCCTGGCAGGGTCCTGCAAAGTCTATGTGCATGCGACCGCATGGTGCTGCAGGCTTTTCCCACTTGAGGGGGGGTGCTGAGGGAGGGGCCGGTCGGGATTCCTGACATGGTGAGCATGTGGCGACCCAGGTCTCAATGTCTCTGTCTATCCCTGGCCACCAGATGTAACTCCTCACTAGTGCCTTCATTTTTACTATCCCGGGGTGCCCTTCATGCAGTAATTCCAGAATTCTTTCCCTTAATGGTAGCAGTACCACCACCCTGTCACCCCATAGCAAACACCCCCTTAATGCTGACAGCTCTAGCTGTCTGTCTTTGAAGGGTTTGAATTCCTTCCCTTCTGTCTTGTTCAGCCAACCCTGTCATACCCAGTTCAAAACCCGCACCAACGTTTTGTCCTTTGCGGTGATTCTCGTGATGTCCACTGCCGTCAACAAGCCCGGTTCAAAATGTTCTACAAGGAATATGGCAGTCGTGGGGGCAGGGTCTTCCACTAGGTCTGGCAGGGGGCACCTGCTGAATGCGTCGGCGTGTAGGATGTCCTTTCCTGGTCTGTGTAAGAGACTATAGTTATATGCCACCAGGACAACTCTCCATCTTTGTATTCTCAGCGATAAAATATTGGGTGTGGGTTTGTCTCCCGAGAGGATGCCGAGCAGCGATTTGTGGTCTGTGACCAACTCGAAGTGTCTGCCATATAGGTATTCGTGAAAACGTTTTATCCAGCTACGGCGGCTAGGGCTTCTTTGTCTATTTGGCCGTAGTTTCTCTCAGTTTTCGACAACATTTTAGAATAATATGCTAAGGGGGCTTCCTTCCCATTTGGTAGTCTATGGCTGAGCACTGCCCTGATGCCATATGGAGACACGTCGCAGGTTAACCGTAGCAGCAGGGTCTCGCTATATTGCATTAATACAGTGTCAGATGTTAAAATGTTTTTTATTTTGGAGAGCGTGGCATCCTTGGGGAATCCCCACGTCCAGGATCTATTCTTATCCAAAAGTCTATGGAGTGGCTCTGCTAAGGTCGCCTTCTGTAGTAAGAATATGTTATAGAAGTTTAATAAGCCCAAGAATGCTTGGAGTTCACTTTTATTCTGTGGGGTGGGGGCTTCCTTATGTGCTTTCAGCTTGCTGTTTATGGGTCAGATACCTGACCCATCGATTTGGAAGTCCAAGAATTCTACACTCGGCACAGCAATGTGGCATTTGTCCCTTTTTAACTTGAGCCCCACTTCTTGGAATCTTTCTAATACTGTTCAGACCCTTTCCATTAGTTGGGGCTTGTCTTCGGCTGAGACTATTACATCATCGAAATAAGGAACTACTCCTGGCAGACCTTGTAGCAGCCTTTCCATTATACTTTGGAAAAGGCCAGGGGCTATGATAACCCCAAAATGCAGCCAGTTGCACTTGAATGCACCCTTGTGGGTTACAATCGTTTGGACTTCGGCAGTGGCTGTGTCCACAGGCAGTTGTTGATATGCCTGTGCTAGGTCCAACTTAGCAAAAATCTTTCCCTGGCCCAACGAATGTAGTAGGTGTTGGACTACCGGTACCGGATATGCGCTCTGTTGTAGTGCGAGGTTCAGGGTACTCTTGTAGTCTCCACAGATTCTGACTGACCCATCGGGCTTTACAGGGGTCATTATAGGGGTCTCCCACTTTGCGTGGTCTACCGGCTCAAGGATACTTGTTTAACTTCTCTTCAACCTTGGGTCGCAGAGCAAAAGGGACTCTCCAGGACTTCAGTCTGACAGGGGTTATGTTGGGGTCTAGGTTAAAACTTATTGGGGTCCCCTTATACTTGCCCAGTTTGCTGCTGAAAACATCCCAGAATTCCCTCTCCAAAACATCTAGATCGTCTCCGGCACTTGCTCTGGTCACCGCTATCGCGTGGATGCCGGTGAGGCTGATTTGCAGCAGCGCGAACCACTCTCTCCCTAGGAGGCTGGGCAGATCTCGGTCTACAATGGTCAGTGGTAGGGGTCCCTGAAAATCTCTGTATTCCATGTGGCAGATTTTCTTTCCCAGGACCGGTATTTTGTAGCCTTGGTAGTCCTTTAATATTATTCGTTGTGGCTGGAGCTCACTTTGGCAGATGATGGGGTTGATTTTCTGGAGGGCCGTCCAGTATATCATTGATATATAAGAACCTGAGTCCACTTCCATTAACCATAAGATTCCATCAATCCTCACCTTGGTGAGAAACTTGTTGGATTCAACAGTGTTTGTGTGTCCCACGTGGGTGTGAGTGTAGCCTCTGATTGTATGGTGGGTTTCTTCTTCCCGGTCGCCATCTTGTTTTTTGAATTTCATGCCAAATGTCTTCCGACCCTTGTATTGTCTGGTTGGGGAGTATGTTCTGCAGCTCGGTTTGTCCACTGGATGGCTGGCTCTTCAGGCTTCCGTGATGTGGCCCTTCTGCTCACAACGTCTGCAGATCGCCTCCTTAAAACGGCAGGCGAATTGAGGATGATTCCCTCTGCAGCTTCTGCAAGGCTTGATTCCCTTAGCGGTTTTGGGTTTGTTGGTTTTTACCCGGTGGACATCTTCCTTCTCACTGTTGCTGCTTTCAGAGCTGGATGGGTTACACGGTGTTCCCCTCACGGCCTGGGTGGTGTGGATCTTGCTGCTGCTCTTGACTCAGGCTGCAAAGAGTTGGAGGCTTCCACGGGTTTCACTTCTTCCAGAGCCTCCTTGAACGAGACATCCTCTCTTGCGAACAGACTCTTGTGCAGGGTCAATTCCTTAATGCCGAGGACTAGCTGATCCCGGATCATTTCTTCGGCATTTGAGAATTTGTAGTTCTTTGAAAGTTTCCTCAGTGCAGCCATGAAATCATTTATGCTCTCCCTCTCTTTTTGGCTCTGGAGATAGAAGTCATTCCGGTTTGCCAAGTACGATGGGGTAGGGTCGAAATGTCCTTTCAATGCTTGTTGCACTTCATCCCAGGAGACATTCTGTAAGTTATCTGCAACGAGGGCTTCGGTTAACTCATAAAGTTCAGAATCGCAATAGGTCAAGAAGTAAGCCTTCTTCTTCACGTCGGGTTCTGCCTGCATTCTGTTCACTACCAGATTTAGGTTAAATTTTCCCATGTATGAGGACCACTTCTCTTTGGATGGCTCAAATGGGATTGATAGGAGTCGATGGGCCATGTTGTTTTGCTGTTGGTCTGAACGGTCGAGTTCATGAATCAGCTGGAAAATGGCCACGATGCCCCATGAGGTCCTTTGTCTTCCTCAGAATCTCACCTTCGTCACCAGTGCTAAGTGGGCACAGATGAGGAAGGAGCAGGACTCAGGAATGCAAGAAACTCTTTATTTCCAAACCGGATTCAGAAGCAAGCAAACGCTCCCAGCGCCGGCTTTTTATAGCCAGCGCTGTCCAACACTTCAGCCACTGACAGGAACTCATTCTTCCCGCCAGTGGCTGAATCAATAAGTGGAGTCTTACATCAGACTCCACTTTGCATGTAACGCGGGCTCATGTAAATGTGGCGTCATGCATATTTAACACTTTCCATTCATCCTGGGTGAAGCAGAGCAGAAGTAAAGAGGGGTGGGAGGCCCGAGAGCATGCTGCACCCTAGTGCGGTGCTATCCCATGCCGGCCGGATTAGCCCAGAAGCAGCAGATCCCTCAGTCACAGGCTGGATATGGGGTCCGAGGTGGGGGGGAGGGCAAGCGGGCAGCCCTCAGTGGAGACTGCCATCCTGGCATTAAGCTCAACTCTTGGAAGCAATGCTTAATTACACAGCAGGCGCAGCCTCTCCCATTGGGACCCTTCGGCTCCCCCCCACCCGGCCTGGCAGAGTGACAGTGGCAAATCTTTGAGCTCTTTCCTTGGCCGGCAAAAGGCGCAACCCTTCACTCATGGGGAGAGCTTGGCGACCCGTGGAGAAGCAGAGCTGGTGAGACGTGAGCGAGCTAGGGAGAGGGTGCCGCAACAGCTGCCCTGCCACCTTCTCCCCCCCCCCTTGGCTGCCTGTCCTTCTCCCACTCAGCACTCAGCAGTTCCAGGGCAGTGGCTGGTGAGGCTGCCTGCCCCTGAAGGAGAACGTCTGTCTCTGTTCCTGGAGAGGGAGACAGGAAGGGCATCCAAGCGGTGGCAGTGGGGGAAAGAAGACGGCAGGGTGGCTGTTGTGGTGCCTGCTCCCTAGTTTGCTCATGTCTCAGCGGCCGCTGAGCCCGCGCTATGGGGCTTCCTCACCTGATCTGCTCCAAGCGATGCCTGACCAGTTGGATCCTGCCTGCCAGACACGCAGAGCCCTTGATCGAGCCTGTTGCATGCATTTGGCATGTGCGGAGGAAGCTCCGGGACAGCCAGTGAGATTCCAAAAGCTGATTGAGACCACCACAATGTGAATGGAATGGAATGGAAATAGGAGAGAATGGAATGGGAATGGGAATAGGATGAGATGGGATGGAATAGCAATAGCAATAACATGGAGTGGGAATGGGATCGGATGGAATGGAAATGGAAAGGAATGGAATGGAATTCAATGAGGTATCCCAGGGCACTGCCAGGATTGAAGGGGATCCTGCAGAAGATGCCCCAGAAGAGAGAGAGATGTGGAAAGAGATATGGAAAAAGAGAGAGAAAGACAGATAGATAGATAGATAGATAGATAGATAGATAGATAGATAGATAGATAGAAAGAAGATAGGGAGAGAGAGAGTCTTGTTCATTGTAAGCTCCTTGGGGCTGAGAAGAATTGCTGCAAAACTGAGTATCCTGAAGTGGACCAGTAAACAACTTAAAAAACGATTTAGTAAAAAGAAAAGTCAGCCAAAAGAGCAACATGCAAACAAAAGCAAATAAAACACCCTCAGGAGCAAAACAAATGAAAGTTTAATTTGTGTGTATTATTTAATGGACTGCTAAAATGGCAAAATGGACTGCTAAATTGGCCACACCCACCCAGTCACATGACACCTAGACACACCCACCCAGTCACATCACTACCTAGACATGCCCAAGCAGCTGGTCCAGACCCCCAACAGTCTGAGGGACCGTGAATTGGCCCTCTATTTAAAAAGTTTGAGGACCCCTGACCTACAGTCTACTTTGGATCAGAGGTAAGCCACTTAGTCCTTTTCTGGACTACAGTTAGTTAGATAGGGTGTTTAAGTTAGATAGCCGACTGTATAGACCCGCGGCTCCGGAGCTGCATGCAGCTCTTTGGGACGTCTGCTGCTGCTCCCTGTCCCAAAACTGGGTGGCCCCGCCCCTCACCTGGCCTGAGAAAGGCGACGAAGGGGAATGGAGAAGTGTCTGGGGCCAATTCTACGGCGCCTCACTCTTGCTGCTTGTTGGTGCTGGGCATGCCTCGCAACTGATGCCAGCCTCGCTAACACGAGGACTGGCGCAGTGGGAATGGGATCCAGGAAGAGGGGACGTCGGAAAGGGGGTCAGGCCCACAGCACCCAGCTGCGGCTTTAAGAAGTTCAGGGTAGCGGGGAAAGGGGGCTGGCCCCACCAAACCTCGCACGTCCACCCCAAGGGTCAGGCTTGGAGAAAGGCGGAGCTCCCTCGCCAAAGACGCTCGCCTCTCGGCCAGTTTCTCTCTCTCTCTCTCTCTGGATGGAGGGAGTGATGGAGGGATAGATGGATGGAGGGATGAATAGAAGGATGGATTTGGGGATGCAGGGATGGATGCAGGGATGGATGGATAGATGGAGGGAGGGATGGAGGGATAGATGTTAGATAGATGGAGGGAGCGGGAGGGAGGGAGGGATAGATAGAGGAAGGGATAGATAGATGGAGGGATAGATGGAAGGATAGATGGAGGGATAGATGAGAGAGAGAGAGAGAGAGAGAGAGACAGAAAGAGAGAGCAGAGAGAGAGACACAGAAAGAGATATCCGTTTTCCACAGAAAACTGGGAGCCACAAAACCTCTGTAGGCATAGCGGGGGGGGGGGTCATGTGACTGGGTGGGAGTGATGTCAAGTTGGCCACACCCACCCAGGTTTTGTGGCTCCCGGTGTTTTCTGTGGGAAACCGGTCCATATGGCTCTTTGAGTGTTTAAGGTTGCAGACCCCTGGTATAGACTGTGCTGAATTTAGCGGTCCTTGTGATGACCATGAGGAAATTGTGTGTTTTAATATGCTTTATGATTACCCGGCATTTTTCTCTTTGTCTTTTGATGATGGTTACGCCTCTATGTAGTTGATAGTCCCTGAGGACATGAGTTGTTTTTGATCAGCTGGACGGGTTGCTTTTTGTGATTATCCTCATCGAAAACAACATCCAGCTGGTTGAAGGCCTGCTGTGTGCTGCTGTTATTTTATGTCTACTTTCGAATCCTTCTTTGCTGCATTAATTGTTTTTTGTCTTTATACTGAATTTACCCTTTTAATGTTTATATACTGGATATTTTGCTCATCTCAAGTCCCCTATTCTTTGGTGCTCCTAACATGGAGCATTCCTTCCTTTCCTTATACCATCCTTATTTTACATTGTTCTTCTAACCTCCTTTATTGGGTATTTCTTTTTTTTTAATTGATTTTTTAAAAACAAACATAAACAGACAAAACATAAAAACATCAACCTTTCTTCCATGATTATACAAGCAGTGTGTTGGTTGGTTTACAATATTTTGTGCATCCATTTCATAGTCATCAATTACAGTTACATTGTATAATAACTCATATTCTCAATCAGAGATTAACTACCCTAATATCATTATTATTCAATCATTTGACAATAATTTTGTTCATATTTTGCAAGATAACTATAATTTACTTAGTATCATTTTATAACAATTAATATAATCTTCCCAAATCTATCCTAATTTTTTTTATAGATGTAGTAAAAAAGGAAAAAAAGAGTACATCTTTATATATTTATTATTTTCTAAGATTCTACATATTTCATTATTGTATTTTATTATCTAACCATTGATAAAAAAGGTCCCAAATTTTATAGAATTGTTTATCCTCTTGTTCTCTAATTTCAAACGTCATTCTACTCATTTCAGCACATTCCAATATTTTCTTAATGATTTCCTACTGCGATGGTATTTTCTCATTTTTCCAGTTTTTAGCAAATACAATCCTAGCCGCAGTTAGTACATTTACAATCAGATATTTCAAATCTTTCCTATATGTAGCAGGTAAAATTCCCAATAAAAATATCTCTGGTTTCAAATCTATATGTTTTTTTGTCATTTTTTTCCAACCACATGTGGATTCTAGTCCAGTATTTTCTAGCATCCGCACAAGTCCACCACATATGGTAATATGAGCCACGTATCTGATGACATTTCCAACATTTTTCAGATTTGTTCTTGAACATTCTTGCTATTCTTGTCGGGGGGGAAATGCCACCTGTAAAACATCTTATACAAATTTTCTTTATATGCTGTTGACATTGTCATTTTATAATTTTGAGACCACAATTTTTGCCATTTCTCTAAATCAATCCCATATCCAAAATTCTTCCCCCAAACAATCATAGTTTCTTTAACTTGTTCTTCTTCTAGTTTAGTTTCTAATAAATATCCATACAATTTTTTAATCACCTTTTCATCAGTACCTGTCAAAATCTTATCTAAGTCAGTCAATTTGTCTTAGAATCCTTCTGTTTTAAGATCTTTATCATACCTTGAATGTATTTGCGCATATGAAAACCAATTCATCTTTATACCTTGTTCCTCTAGATTTTGCATCAATTTAAGTTCACCCTTTTCATCCAATAATTCCCCATATCTAACTGTTTGTTCCTTCTTATATATTATAGGATAAGAAAATGCTTCTATAGTCGATAACCAGACTGGAATTTTCAAATAGCATTGTCTTTTAGTCTTCTCCCAATTTAACCACAAAGACTCCCGTATATGGTGTCTTCTAAAATATCCCTGTGTTTTAGTTCCCTTGTACCATAAGAAAGTGTGCCAACCCAACAGCAAATCATGACCTTCTAATGTCAACAATCTAATCTTTCTTAATGTTATCCATTCCTTGACCCACATCAAATTTGCAGCTTGCTAATACAACTCCCAATTAGGCAGGCCAAATCCTCCTCTAATTCTAGCATCTTGCAAAAGCTTTTCTCGCTTTCTTACCTTGCCATATATACTTCAGCACAATTTTGTTTAAATCTTCAAAATAGTCTTTTCCAAGCCTAATTGGTATTGTTTGAAACAAATATAAGATTCTGGGTAAAATATTCATCTTGATTGTTGAAATTCTCCCTATTAATGACAACTGTAAGTTTTCCCATTTCTTCAAATCTAAGGCTATCTGTTGTTTAAGTTTAATATAATTATTCTCTTTTAATGTACTACATCTTGATGTCAAGTATATCCCCAAATACTTGACCTTGTTCGTGACTTGGATTTTCAACAGGTCTGCCAGTTCTTCTCTTTGTCTTAGTAGCATGTTCTTTGTTAAGATCTTTGTTTTATCTTTATTTATTTTCAGACCAGCCACCTCGTCATATGTCTCTATCTTTTCCAATAGCTTTGGAGCTGTTTCTAAGGGGTCTTCCAAAATAAAGGCTAAGTCATCCACAAAGACTTGCAATTTGAATTCTTCCTTTTTGATTTTCATTCCTTTTATGCTTTTATCATCTCTAATATTTCTATTCAACACTTCCAAGGTCAATACAAATAGCAAAGGAGATAGGGGACATCCTTGTCTTGTGCCTTTTCTTATATTAATAAAGTCTGTAAGTTCTCCCTCCATCATTACCTTTGCCGTTTGCTTATGAAATATGGCTTCTATTGCTTGAATAACTTTTCTGGCAAAACCCATCTGTTCCAGTAGTAGTAACATAAATCTCCAGTTCACATTATCAAATGCCTTTTGAGCATCTAGGAATATCAATGCCACCCCAACAACAGATCATGTCCTTCTAATGTCAACAATCTAGTATTTCTTAATGTTATCCATTCCTTGACCCACATCCAATTTGTAGCTTGGTAATACAACTCCCATTTAGGCAAACCAAATCCTCCTCTAATTCTAGCATCTTGCAAAAGTTTTAATTTTATTCTCGCTTTCTTACCTTGCCATAGATATTTCAGCACAATTTTGTTTAAATCTTCAAAATAGTCTTTTCCAAGCCTAATTGGAATTGTTTGAAACAAATATAAAATTCTGGGTAATATATTCATCTTGATTGTTGACATTCTCCCTATTAATGGCAGTTGTAGATTTTCCCATTTTGCCAAGTCAAGAGCTATCTGCTGCTTAAGTTTAATATAATTGTTCTCTTTTAATGTACTACATCTTGCTGTAAGATGTATTCCCAAATACTTAATCTTATTCGTGACTTGAATTTTCAATAGATCTGCCAATTCTTCCTTTTGTCTTGATAACATATTCTTTGTCAAAATCTTTGTCTTATCTTTATTAATTTTCAAACCAGCCACCTTGCCATATGCCTCTATCTTTTCCAGCAATTTTGGTGCTGTTTCTAAATTCCTCTTATACTCTTTTCGTCTCTAATGTTTCTATTTAACACTTCCAAAGTTAACACAAATAGCAAAGGTGATAGTGGGCACCCTTGTCTTGTTCCTTTTCTTATATTAATGGAGTCTGTCAATTCTCCCTCTATCATCACCTTTGCCGTTTGCTTGTAGTATATGGCTTCTATTGCTTGAATAAATTTTCTGTCAAACCCCATCTGTTCCAACAATAACAACATGAATCGCCAATTCACATTATCAAATGCCTTTTGTGCATCCAGAAATATCAAAGCCATTTGCTTTTCAGGGTGTGCTTCATAGTATTCCAAAGTATCCAAAATTACTCTCATATTATCTTTGATTTGTCTCTTTGGCAGAAAACCATTTTGATCAGAATGAATAAAGTTATTTAGGTGTTGTGATTGGAAGGATCGGTCCTGTTGGGAGTTTTGACTCTGATGACTGTTAGATCGTGGATTGACGTCAGAACCAGGAAACGTTAATCTGAAGGGCAAGCCAGTTAATTAGCACGTTGCCTTAATGGGTATAAAAGGACACAGCTGAGCTGGTGCCTTTCGCCAGAAACAAAATGACTATTTGAGTGAGGACGTTACAGCCAAGAGCTCTGAGGCTGAGGATTTATTGCCAGGACTGGTTTGCCGGACAGAGTAAGATTTATGCTGTGGTTTCTGCCAGCCGTTATCTAATAAGACTTCTTTCCATTTGATTTAATTGTGAAACGGCTGCTTTCTGTTTTGTTCGTTTGAATTTCGAAGGGGAGTCATAACATTTAGGTATTTTTTAAATCTTTCTGCCAATATTGAAGCAAAAATTTTATAATCTGCATTTAGTAGGGAAATAGGTTTATAGTTCTTAATCTGCAATGGATCAGTCTCTTCTTTTGGAATGAGTGTGATGTAGGCTTCTGACCATGGTTGGGGTATCTTCTTCTTTAACATAACTTCATTCATAACTTCTAGCAATGGAAGGTTCAATGCTTCTTGTAGTGTTTTATAAAATTCTGCCGGAAGTCCATCTGGGCCTGGTGCTTTTCCATTACTTTGCTTCTTAAGTGCTTCAGTTAACTCCATCATTGTTATATTGCTTTCTAGCATTTTTTCAGTCTCTTTAGGTATCTTGGGTAAGTTAGCATTCTGTAAATACTGCTTAACTCTTTCCTCATCCATATTCTCTTGCTTATATAATTTCCCATAGAAATCTCGGATAATTTCCTTCTTTTCTTTGTTGCAATGGCAGACTTGACCTTGGTCATCTATTAACTGCAGTATTTTCCTTGATTCTTTCTCTTTTCTCAACTTATATGCTAACCATCTACCTGGTTTATTTGCATCCTCAAAGTAGTTCTGTTTAGCACCTCTAATTTTCTGTGCTAATTCTTCTTTCTCTATTTGACCCATTTTGTGTTTAATTATATCCATTTTTAGCTTAATGTCCTTTTTCTGTGGCATTTTCTGTAGCTCTTTTTCAAGTGTTTTATGCTCATCTTCTAAAACCTTAGTGGCTTGCCTTTTCCTAATATTCCTTTTCCTTGTATAATCTATTATCAAGCCTCTAGCATCTGCCTTCATTGTGTCCCATACATTCTGAATTGATGTATCTTCTTTTTTATTTTCTCTAAAGAAAAAGGCCAGTTCTTTCTCCATCCGCTGTGTAAAGTCTTTTTCCTTTAAAATAGTATTGTTTAGCGTCCATCTCGATCTTCTTTTTTGTCCTTTCCATTTGACTGTCATTAGATTATGGTCTGCCCAAGTACTTGTTTCAATATTTACTTCTTGGATATTGGATAGTAATTCTGTTGACATCCATATCATATCTATTCTGGACCATGATAAATGTCTATTTGAATAAAAAGTATATTGTTTAGTTTTGGCATTTCTTTCTCTCCATGTCTCTCTTAAATTTAATTCCTCAGCCATTTTAAAGAAGGATTTTGGGAGAATCTTTCTGTTTTGCTTTGTTGTTGTTGCTGTATAGTCCAGTTTATTGTCTACAATTCCACTGAAATCTCCTATCATAACTATATTGGCATAGTCCAGTTCAATTAATTTCATATGTAATTTTTTATAAAATTCTTCTTGTTTATCATTTGGGGCATAAATTGCAATCAGGAGTGTTTTCATATTATTGTCCATTATTTCCACCATTAATACTCTTCCATCTTCATCATTATAAATCAATTTTGCTGGAGTGGTCTCTTTAATATATAAAACCACTCTTCTTTTCTTACATTGGGACAGAGAGGTAAATATTTTCCCTAGTTTTGGCTGTACCAACAGTTGTTCATGTTGTTTTTTGATATGTACTTCTTGTAGACAAATTATATCAAATTTTGATTTCTCTAATTTGTGAAGTTTTCCTTCTTTTAACAGCTGAGTTAAGTCCATTTATATTCATTGTGATCATTTTTTTTCTTCCATGATTATATTTTATAGTTGGGTTTGGCAGCTCTCGTAGATCTTGGTTCATGTTGTTCTTTGGTTTCCACCTGTCCACCTACTACACCTTCTTTTTCAGTCTCCATTTGGTCATCTTGGAATTCAATTAGTGAAACCTCTTTTTCCGCCTCTTCCTCTTTCCTTCCAAAAACTTCTGAGTAAAAAAATTCTGCCTTCTCAATTGAATCAATTCTGTGTCTCTGTTCTTGCCATGTAAACATTAATCCTTCTGGGATCAGCCATCTATAATTCACCTCTTTTTTCGGTAACATTTTAGTCAGGAATAGATATTCTCTTCTCATCTCTCTTACTCTTCTGGGTATTTGTTTTAAGACCACAATCTCCTTGCCTTTGTATTTCAGCGTTTTCTCTCTTGCCACTTGTAATATTTGCGTTTTAATGGCTTTTTCTGTAAATCTGATATGAACTTCTCTTGGTAGGTTATTTCTCATTGCATATCTTGTAAAGACTCGGTATACCTCATCTACTCCATCCATCATCTTCTCTTCAGTTATTTCCAAAGCTTTAGCCAGTATTTCTATCATTATCTCAGCTAGGTTCTGTCCTTTTTCTTCCTCTATGTTCTGAAATCTGAGATAAAATTCTGATTTATCCATCTCCCATTTCAGCATCCCACTTTTATCTTGTTCAACCACCGTTAGTCTACTATCAATGTCTCCAATCTTCTTGTCTCTTTGTTTATCTTCTTCAATTTTTTGGAATCTCTCATACTTCAACATCATTTGTTGAATGCTCTCCACTTTTTCATCGGTTTTCCCTGTTCTTTGTTCAATGTTCTCTGTTCTTTGTTCAGTGTTCTCTATTCTGTTTTCAATAGTCTCTTATTTTGTTTTAAGATCTTGGATTCCTTGCATAATCATCTGCAGAGTCGCTTTTTCTTGTTCTTTGTCTTGCTTTAACATTGTCTGTATTGAACGTTGTCCTCCAGATGGTGGGGAGGCGGAAGTAGTAGTTGAGGAGCCAGAAGCTATGAATTTCCTACTCATTTTAAGCAATTCAAAATCTTCAGGTTCTTCTAAACCTTAGTCCAATTGTAATCCAAAGTGAAAAATAAAAATGGTAGAGAGAAAAAAAGCCCAATAATAATAATATTTTTTTAAAAAAAAAGGAGACAAAATTTCTTCAGGTTCTTCAACACCTTAATCCAATTGGAGGGTCTCAAATGGAAAAAAACACACATAAAAATGAACCAAAAGAGTGGATAGAAAAACAAAAAATCTCAAAAAAGAAAGAAGAGAAAAATTTGAGGCTTTCTCTTTAAAACAAAAAGCAAATGTACAAATATTACAAAAATAAAGGTTTTAAAAAAAATACAGTAAGGCTGGTAAGGAGGGGTAGCACAACTTAAAAGAAATAAAAAGGACACACTGCACTTTATTTGATTATCCAAGGCTCTTATTATAACTCTCTTCTTCAAGGACTTATCAGCTTTTCTTTTTGTAGGCTTCAACACCAGGCTTCAATTGTTGATAGAAATCCAGAAGAACACCTGCAATAACACTCTCTTGTGCTCTTCCCTCTATCTTATCACATAGCAGTGTGCTTGAAAAGGGTTCTCAGATCTTTCTTTCTCAGCCTTCTCAACTTTGTCTATAACATTTTCAAGCCTCTAGTTGGCAGTGTTACAAAGTTTCTTTGCTCTCACTTTCCCCCTCCTTTCCCAAGCAAAACGTAATGAGAGTTAAAAAAAGGA
>NW_020769481.1:364466-407981 GCF_900518735.1 Pseudonaja textilis | reverse complement strand
CAATTGTGGGAGCGCCATCACTTGAGACTTTCAAGAAGAGATTGGACTGCCATTTGTCAGAAATGGTGTAGGGTCTCCCGCTTGGGCGGGGTGTTGGACTAGATGACCTACAAGGTCCCTTCCAACTCTGGTTATCTGTTATCTATAAAGTTTATTTCCACCGATCAGCTTTTATTAATCCCTCTTCAGGTTTTCCCAGATTCATCAAATAGTCCAATGTCCATAAAATTAACTTTATGCCAAAAACACCAAACAATCCCAAGTTAATTTCTTCCTGCTTCTTTCTTTGTTTTAATGTTCAATATTCCACTTTCATTTTCCAGGGTTTCTATTTTATTGTAACAAAGTTTCACTTACTTAGTATCAAATCCAACTTTTAGTGGAGCCTGGTTAAAAGTCATAAATAATTTATTTTGCCACTAGATGGCACTCTCTGTTATGTCCAAATTCCACCCCCCCTTGCTTTTTCTCTCTATTTAGGGCTTTTAAGATTCAAAGTTCCAATAAATCCAAATATCAACTACTAATTTTTATTTTTTCTTTGGCACGTTCAAGTTCAGCTTTAGCTATGCCTGTTTAGTGCCAAGATCATATATTTATCCAATTTAAACAGATATCTTCTGGCTTCCTCCTTTCAAAATTCAAAGCCACTTTCAGCTGTCAAAATATATATTTTTTTTTTCACTTTCTCTGGCCACCGCTTTAATTATCTCTGTTGAGGTAATTCCCCGTTAGGAGAATGAGCGCATACAGGGAGACGTATTTGAGAGTAGTGTTTGAATAATACACACACAGCACACAGTTACACTGGACAGTAAATGTAGGGTTTTACTTTCAATAAAGGTTTAAGCAAAGTTTAAAATAGGCAGTCCAAAGTCATTCACAGGTAAAATCGGTCAGTTTTCAGTCCAGGGATAATCCAGTAACAAAGTCCAGTGTCAAAAACAGTTCAGTATCAGACTTACATCAAATCCAGTAATATCAGTCAATTAGGAAAAATGGAGGAACAGCAATACTTTCCAACAGAAGGAAACAGAGATACGCTCTCTTCTGAGACTCAGACTAAGACAAACCAGGTTTCTGGCTCCATCTTATGGCCGTTTGAGAAACCACACCCAATTACCATTTTTTCATTTTCTTTTTTTTTAAAAACAGATTTTATTAATTTTACAATTAAAAAAAACAAATCTACAACATACGCACAAATAACAAAACCAGAAAAAAGCAAGAAAGAGAGAAAGAAATGCAAAAAGAAAGGAAAAAGAAAGAAAAAGAAAGAAGGGAGGGTGAACATTTAAAAACACTTTCCTTTTTGACAGTTTGTAAGATCTTTTCTTCTTAAATTGTATCATATACGCACATCTTATCCGTATCTATATTTGGATTACACTCAAATAAGTTTATCCCATTCTTTTTTTATACCTTATAATACACGATCTATCTTTGGTCTAACCATTTGTACCAGGATGTCCAGTTGTTGTAATATATTGAAGACTTTGTTTTTTAGGGCTAGGGTTAGTTTGTCCATTTCTGCACAATCTGAAATTTTCTGGATGATCATCTGTTCTGTAGGTATGTGAGGTAGTTTCCAGCACTGAGCAAACGCTAGCCTGGCCGCTGTTAAGATATGTATTATTATATACTTCATCTTTTTTGGTAACTGTTTGTCAAAAATCCCTAATAGGAAGGACTCTGGTTTATATTCAGTTTGTTCTTTGGTTATCTCCTCTAGCCATTTTCTAACTCTTTGCCAGTATTACTGGGTTTCCTTAAATGACCACCACATGTGGAAAAAGGTTCCGTCTATACTTTTACATTTCCAACATTTTGGACTCGTGTTGGGGTGCATCTTCGCCAACCTCGAAGGGAGAAGGTGCCATCTGTAAAACATTTTGTATGCGTTTTCTTTATAAGCTGCCAATTTTGTGATCTTGTTGTTTCTGTTCCAAAACCTTTCCTGTTCTGTTAATGTAATATTCCGTCCGACATTCCTGCTCCAAGCTATCATATTTCCTTTGACTATCTCTTGTTCTAGTTCTACTTCCAGTAAGTATTTGTAAAATTTAGTTATATTTTTTTGTTTGATCCTAATAAAATTTTATCTAAGAACTGGAGTTTGTTATAAATTCAGAAATCTTTATTATCTTGTTTATATCTACTATGGATTTGGAGATATACCCACTGATCAATTTTAAATCCTCGCTCATGTAATTCTTGTCGTGTTTTCAGTTTTCCTTGTGAATCTAATAAGTCTTTGTATTTGATCATTTTTATGATGTCCAAATTGTTGGGATGAACCATTGCCTCCATTGTCGATAGCCAAATCGGTACTTTTAAATAGTGTTTTTTCCGTACTTTTTTACAATTGGTTAATAGTGAATCTCTAATTAGGTGTCTATGAAAATATGACTGATTGGGTTTCCCCACTTCCCATAAGAAGGCGTGCCAACCTCTCTGCAAATCGTGGCCTTCTAATAATAGTGTTCTTTTGTTAAGTAAGTTCACCCAATCTTTTAACCATAATAAAGTAGCTGCTGTATAATATAGTTCCCAGTTTGAAAGTGCTAATCCCCCTCTGCTCTTCAGATCCTGTAATGCCTTTAAGTTAATTCTAGCTTTCTTTCCTTGCCAGATGAATTTGAGTGTTATCTTATTTAGTTCTTCAAAAAAAAATTTATGCAATTTAATTGGAATTGTCTGAAATAGGTATAAGAATTTTAGTAAAATATTCATTTTGATAGAAGCAATCCTGCCCAATAGTGAAAGTTGCAACCTGCTCCAAGATTCTAAATCTTTCTTTACTTGTTGCAACAATTTGTCATAGTTATTCTCTTTAAGTGCCTTACATTGTGGTGTTAGCCATATTCCTAAATATTTGACTTTCTTTGTTACCTGTATTCCCATACTTACCTCTAATTCTTTTTTCTGGTCTTCTGTTAAGTTTTTGGTCATTAATTTTGTTTTTTTTTCTATTGATTTTAAGTCCTGCTACTGCGCCGAATTGTTCTAATTCTTTTATCAATTTGTATCCTTTTTCTATTGGTTCCTCCAAAAAGAAAACCATATCTTCGGCAAATGCTTGCAATTTGTATTCTTCTGTTTTAATCTTCAATCCTTTAATTTCGGGGTTTTGCCTGATACGTGTTAAGAGTGTTTCTAGAGTGAATATAAAGAGAAGAGGTGAGAGAGGGCAGCCCTGTCTAACTCCTTTTTCTATTTTTATTGGACCTGTGTGTTCCCTATTTATTAAGATATTAGCCTGCTGTGTGTCGTAAATTGTTATGATATTTTCAAATTTAGTGCCTAGATTCATATTATAAATTTTTTGAATTAAGAAATGCCAATTTAAGTTGTCGAATGTTTTTTCTGCGTCTAAAAACGTAAGTGTGAATTGTTTCTCAGGGTGGGCTTCATAAAATTCTAAGACATCTATTACTGTTCTTAAATTATTCTTTATCTGTCTAGTCGGGAGGAATCCATTTTGGTCTTCATGTACGTGTGGGTTTAAAACTTGTTTTAGTCTATTGGCTATAATGGAGGAGAATATTTTATAATCGGTGTTTAGGAGTGAAATTGGTCTGTAGTTGTTAATATATCTGTGGTCAGCTTCCTCCTTCAGGATCAGCGAAATCAATGCTCCCCTCCACAAGTCTGGCATCTTAGCTGCTAGTAGTACCTCATTAAACACTTCCATCATCAGTGGTTCAATTAATTCCATGATTGCTTTATATAACTCTGCCGGAATCCCATCTGGCCCTGGGGGTTTATTATTACTTTGATTCTCTATTGCTGATTTCAATTCGGACCATGTAATATCTTTATTTAATAATTCTATCCATTCCTCTCCAATTACTTTGTCATTCGTTTCCTCTAAGTAATTTTTTATTTTATCCTCATTAACTTCTTCCTTTTTATATAACTTTTCAAAATATTTGTGAATGATGTCTTTTTTCTTTTCTATCTCATGTTGTAAGTCGCCCTTCTCGTCTATTAATTGGTATATCAATCTCTTTTCTTTCCCTTTTTTAAGTTTATGAGATAACCATCTTCCTGGTTTGTTTGCATATTCAAAATAAATTTGTTTAGTCATTTTCAAGTTTATTTCCATTTTTTCTTGTTCCATTAAGTTCAATTTATGTTTGGTTGTTATTAACTGATTTTGTATTCTTTGGTTTTTAGGGGGGTTTTGTAATTAGATTTCTAATTCCTTAATTTGTTGTAATTTGTTTCGTTGAGCATATTTTCTTTTATTTCTCATAGCATTATAAGAGATTGTTATTCCTCTTATGACTGCCTTCAATGTATCCCAGATGTTTTGTTTCAAGGTTGCATCATTATCATTTTCCTTTAGGAAATAATTTAGTTCCTCTTTAAGCTTATTAATATACTCTTCTTCTCTTATTAGTTGAGTGTTTAATGTCCATCTTTTCTTTGATTTTTTCCTGCCTTTCCAAATTATTTGAATTGGGTTGTGGTCGGCCCATTCATTTGGTAAAATTTTGATTCCTTTTATTTCATTTGCAATTTCCCCATTCATTCAGGCCATATCTATTCTTGTCCATATTTTATGCGGGTTAGAGTAATATGTAAATTGTTTGTCTTCTGGGTTTAATTTTCTCCATAAATCCACTAAATTTAGTTCTTTCATCATTTCCTTACAAGTCTTGGGAAACTCTCTTTTCCCTTTTTTGTTCCTGCTCGCATTACTATGGTCCTTTTGGTAATCAGCAATAGAGTTAAAATCGCCTATCATAGAGATGTTCCTTTTTTCAAATCCTATTATTTTGGGGTGTAAATATTTTTTAAAAATTCCTTGTTCTTCATTTGGTGCATAAATTGCTACCAATAGAAATGAAATAGTATTAATCGAGATTTGTAAAACCAGAATTCTTCCTTCTGGGTCTGACCAAATTAGATCTGCTTTTAGGTCATCTTTCACATATATTGCAATTCCTTTCTTTTTTTGTTTATGTGCTGGTGCCATAAATAACTTCCCTAGTTTAGGGCAAATTAAATATCTTTCATCATTTTTCCTAATGTGAGTTTCTTGTAAACATATTATGTCGGTGTTTTGTTTAATTAGTTTAGCTATTATCCTTTTCCTTTTAGTTGTCAAATTTAAACCATTTATATTGATAGATAGGAGTTTCTTTTCTTCCTCCATTTAGCTAGGTCTGTTTCGCTTTTTGTCTTGTGATAATTCGGCTCTCTCCTTGTAGTTGTTGTGGGATTGGTTCTTCTCTCTCTTGATGTGGGTAGTCGTTCCCTTGGCTTTGGGGGGGTCCTTCTTTTTTATTTCTATGGTGATTTCGGTCTTCCTGCAAATTTCTTTTTGATTCCTCCTTGGTATTTTGGTCTTCCATGCCTACTAACTGTTCGTAAAAATCTTGTGCCCGTTCCATAGAGTCTATTTTGATTTTCCTTTCTTTCCATGTTATTAACATCCCTTCCGGGATTAACCATTTGAATGGAATTCCTTTTTGATTTAGATAACTGGCTAGGAATTTGTAATCTCGTCTTATTTCCCTTACTTTCCTTGGGATTTGCTTGAGGATCATAATCTCTTTGCCCTTGTACATTATTGTTCCATCTCTCGACAGTCTGCATATTATATCTCTCACACTCCTTCTTGCAAAATGGATGTGAACCTCTCTCGGACATTTATGGTGTCTTGCGTAGTTGGTACTGACCCTATAAACTTCATCAAATTCCTTGAGTATGTCGTCTTTATCTTTTCCTAACAGTTCGGCCAGTATTTCTGCCATTAGCTGCTCTAGTTCTTCATCCTTCGATTCCTCCACATTCTGAAATCTCAGCTATGCAGCTTCCTTGTCCATTTCTAGGTAGACCAAGGAATCTTCCATTTCTTTACTTACATTTTTTAATTCTTTGTCTACTCTTTCTAGATTCTTTTCCGTTCATTCCGTCCTTGTCTCTATTTCTTTTATCATTGTTTCATTTTTTTCCATAGCCTGTTGTAATGTCCCAATCTTGTCCTCTACCTTAAGTATGTCCGCTTTCATCTCAGCTTTTAGCTTTCCCATCTCTTCTTTTAATTTGCTGATATCCGCTCTTGTTTCATTATGATTCTTGATCATTATTTCTTGCAGTTTTGACATTGATTCTTGCAAAGTTAGCAGAGTAGATTGTATATTAGCATTCGAGACATTGGATTGTTTTTCTCCTGTTAGGGATTCTTCAATAGTTTTTTGAATTGTAGGGGAAGCTGTTGCCAAGGTGGTTGTTAAGGTCGGGGTAGTCTTCCTTCCCGTTTTCAGGGCCGTGGTTGTTGTGGAGGTCATTTCTTTTAGTATTTGTTTTTGCTGTTGAATTATGTGAATTATGTTGTCCCAAATCACCATTCAGTGTTATTACACTTATGATAAGAGTTCAATGTCTAATTGCTTGGACTACCTATCTGTTGAGTGGTTAAATTCAGTACTCTCAACTAGAAATTAAGATATATAAATACGTATTATTTTTGGTCTTATGTCTTCAATCAGGCATGTAGTTTGCACAATCTATATTCCAATACTATAGAACACTATCCAACACTATATAATATTCTCTATGATAAATTTATATAACAAATATGTATAGCAAGTAATATATCAAATCAAACCGGATTTCAACTTTTTATAAAATTATAGGTTTTATAAATCTATATAAACTTTTATCTAATCCTATATCTTAATATTAAATATTCTAAGTATTCTAAATCAGCAATATTTTAGTTCAAAGTAATATTACTCTTCCCCCAATAAGTTGATTATATTCACACACTAAATTGTAGTACTTTAACCTTTGCTAATTACTGTTTAGCATTTAATCTTCTACTTACTAATTATAAAATTCTTAACCTTGTTATTATTTTCCCTATCCAACTGGTCAGAGTATGGCAATCCTTATTGTTACTAATTATTCAAAGCAATTAAATCAATTAGCAATTAAATCTAGTAATCAGTATACCTTTTCTAAGTAAATAAATGTATAGCTATTATAAAAAAAAGTGAAAAGAGAAAAGGGATTCGCCTTAATATCAAAAAGTCAGTAAATAGAAGACAGGATAGGAAGTTTAACAGAATAATACCAAGGGAGAACCCAAGAGAATAAGGTAGAGTGGTAAGAAAATAGAGTTTTAAGGTCAGGATTAAATCCAACATTTTTGGAATTTTGTAATTCTCTTCAGGCAAACCGGAAGGAGGGAGGTGAAAAGTGCTGAATAATCGCTGTCAGCAATCAGTCTCTTCCCAAACTTCAATTACTCTCTCTTTTTTTTTTCCAATACTTTTGAGTTCAGTATCTTAATCTCCTTCACTTACTGCCTTCACCTCAGTCAGTTTAGGATCAAATAATGTTCTCCTCCAAATCGGTTAAAGGTCTATTGAGCAAATAGTGCCAAATAGAGTCTGTTATTTTATTGCGCTAAGTTCAAAGATTCAATGTATCGCACTTAGCGCCGCGTTTCTTTCTCTTCCGTAGCCTCTCTCCTCTTCGGGTTTTAAACCTAGGGAATAGTCCAATGTAACAGTCCACTCAAAAACTTGAATCCACAGGTCTCTTAATCTTTCCAACAGTTTCTTCTTCTACTCACAGACTTCTCCTTTCAAACGCTCTAATCCACACTTTCACTCCATCTGCCAAGCCTTTCCACCCACGCTAATCACACTTTCACTTTTCTAGCCGCTTTTCTCTCGGACTTCCGACAGATATAACTCACAATAAAAGGAAAAGAAATCACTCGCCAGTCTCACTCTTCACTGTTAAAGTCTTTCTGCACCTCTTTCTCCACCGATCTTACAAGCTGTCACTTTCTCGCTTTGTCACATCGGAGGCAGTCCGGACTTTGGAGCCGCCATTAACAGGCGGCTGGCTCTTTCGCGCTGGGCTCAGGGGATCTTCTCTTCATTGCCAGGGGGTTGCCTTCCCCCACACTGCAACCTGAGAGTCCCCTACACCGACACGAATCTCTCCGGGATTCGGGTATCCTCTGGGTATCGCACCAAACGCAAGAAGAGGTACTCTGAAACCGCAGCTGGGCTTCTCCACCTCTGCACGTCCCTGTCCTGCCACCAGAAGTCGCTCTTTTTCATTTTCTTAAAGATACAGTATTAAAATGTTTATCCTGGTTTATATATTTCCAACCCAAATAGCTGTTAGGTGACTTACATTCCTAACAATCTCTCTTAAAAATTCCTTAAAATTTTAATTCCAGAGTACCTTGTGTTTAAATGTTGCGCCTACTTAGCCCAGTTTTCATGCTGTCCTCTTCTTCACTGCTCCTGCACAATCTTGTCCAGGTTAGTTCTTCTTCTTCAGGTTGGCCATATTGACCACCTGTACAGCTGTCTTCGGAGGGGAGTAAAACGCCTAGCCAGGGAGGGGAAATGCAGTTCCTCTTGACTCACCTGGCGGTCTCCCCCTTCTTCACCACCCCTACAGGGTGGTTCTAGCCCCAAATGCAGATGATCGGGGCCCTCTGATGGGAGAGCACAGATCGAAGCCGCGGACGATCACAGTTTTTGTCCATCTACAAAGACGTCACTGGAATTCCGCAAACCATTCCTTGTTGATGGTTGAAGACACTCCCTCCTGGCCAACATGGGCAGGCCCATGCTGGAGACAAACTATGTAGGGCAACAGAGACCTGGGGCAAACAGGGCGGCCATCTGGGTGTCGCCACACCTTACTGACATCAGGGGAACAAGAAGCATTGGTCCACACACGCCTTTCAGAAGCAGGGGCTGAGGCCTGGTCAGTAATTAATTGGTCAAGCAGGGCAGAAGTGGGGGAAGTCTCCACAGCACAGAGGAGGGTAGAAGAGGGATCAGGAGGAGTCAGAGTGGCATGCCTAGCTGTGGTATCAGCTAAAGATTTGCCAATGGCTATTTCATCCGAAGACTGGTGAGCAGCACATTTAACAACAGCCACAGCTGAGGGTAGTTGAAATGCTTCCAAAAGGTGCTTGACATATGTAACATTCTTGATTGGGGAACCTTCTGCAGTAAAAAAAAAAGTGTAATTGCCATAATTGCCCAAAGTCATGAACTACTCCAAAAGCATAGTGGCTGTCTGTGTAGATGGTAGTGGAGTGTCCAGCAGCCAATTCTAAAGCTTGGGTGAGGGCAATAAGTTCAGCAACTTGGGCTGAGCAGACGCCAGGGAGAGGCCCAGAGGCCAAAGGTTGAAAGGGACAACAAACAGCAAAGCCAGCCACTAGGGCTCCAGTGGGGGAGCAAAAGTAGGAGCCACCAGTAAACAAAACAAGATCATAATTGGGGATGGGGATGTCAGAGAGATCCTGATGAGGCTTGGAAAGCATGGAACACAGGAACTCACAATCATGGGGCTCTCCATCCGAAAGGATGGGGAGGAGGGAAACAGAGGTGGAGCAAAGGTAGGTGGAAAGGTGAGGGAAGCAAACCTAGGTTTAGGGGTTGGAGGTATAGGGCACGGATTCTTAGGCATGCAGTTGCAGGGCCATAAATGTCTCCACCTTCTCAGCCTTTTCAGCCTTCTTCTGTTTGAAAGTCTTGTTATAATGGTTAGCAATAGTCACAATTTCAAATGGGGATTTTGCCTCCCATTCAATGACATTATTGCTAATGACTTCCAATAGCTTAGGAATAAGGCCATCCACAAAGGAGACCAACAATTCCTGGGCATTGGTGCGGGGTTCACAGATGCCAGAGTGTTGTTCGAAGGCTCTTGTGAGGCAGTCCATGAAATCCGCAGGCAGCTCTTTGTTTAATGGTTTGCAATTTTTTTATTTTTCCCCAATCAGTCTTAAGTGGACAGACCTCAATGATATTTAAAAGCAGCTGCTTGCACAAATTATTCAATTCAGCTGTAGTAGGAGCCTGGTCAGGCCATGTGATCTTGTCCTTTAATTTTTCCCAGACATCCTTTGGGTAGATAGCACTCATCAATTGGTTAAGGTCAGACCACATGGAGTTAATGCATCAATTGTGTTTCCAATTCTTCCTTAAATTTTAGGGACTCTTCCCAGGCGCTAGGGAAGGAAGTGGCCATTGCCCGAATTTCAGATTGAGTCCAAGGAACATGGACCTGTACCACCTTAGGAACTGCAACCCCATCTATGTTCTTGGTGGAACCAGGGAGAGTTCAAAGCGGAAACTGACCAACCGTCTGGTTCAAAAGATCAGGAGTAGCAAGGGATTTAGCAGTGGAAGGGAAAACAAAGGCAGCACCATGAGAGGTAGAAGAAAGTGGGGCAACACTGCAGGTGCAAGAAGCAACACAATCGCAGGCAGTAAGATCAGATAGAATAGAAGCCAATCCAGGAGAAAGGGGGATAGTAGCATTTTGTGGGGAAGAAGGGGTATCATTGAAAAGTTGGGACAACAGCTCAGTTCCTGACTCCAGCCCTATGGTTCCTTGAAGACATGCTATTTCTGTGTGCAGCAGGCTGGGGGGGCTTACAAGAAGCTTTTCTACACTCAGAAGCAATTTCTTAACATCTTCCACCAGGGCCAGGGCTTCAGGAGACCTCAAACAGGAAGGCGAAGGGGGAGAAGCAAACTCGGGGGGGGAAGACAGCAGCAGAGACTGGGAAGAGGAAACAGCAGGGGAAATGGGAGAAGAAGAAGGAGGATTTTGGGGGGGAAAATAGGGAGGGGGGTGGGAAGAAGGGAGCTTAGAAAATTGAAGCAGCAAGTCTGTTTCACTGTCAGGAAAGACTTCTGGGTCATCTCTTGTTTTTGCCAAAGGGATCTTCATGCCGCATCTTTGTGAATGACAGACATAGCTTGTTTAAGTTATGTAACATATTTTTCCAAGTTTTCTTCAGTATTTTTGAAAGAGCGAAGATGGTGGTCACGGCAGCGTTTTTCCATTTCCGCATACCAGACAAAGAATGCTAACCAGTTTCTGGGCTTAACAGAATTGTCAACAGCATCTAATTGTTGTTGTAAAAAGTGCAATTTGTCTCTATCAAAAATACCTGTCAAAGGAAATTGTCTCTTGGGGTCTTTGGCTGTAAGGGAGATATTGACAAAATCTGGGCCCCTTGTGGGTATGAATGAACCAGGCTGGTGTACCCTTATCAAGAACTTCATCCCCCTTGGACATAGACTTCCCCATCCCAGACTAATATATTAGTCCAGCTCTTCATCTTTCTTGTTCCAGACGCTGTGTCCAATACGTGCTACAAGTATTATGCAGTTGATAATGGTAGTAAGTCAGAAAACAGCCTGTAGAGTAAAATGAGCAGCCTGTGTTAAGGGGGGATCTATGTACGACCCATCTTCTGTTTACTATTAGATATACACAAATGAGTGGGTGAGGTCTTGTAATGCAATACCGTGGTCCTAGACCCCATTGTTTCTTTGTGGAATTATCAAAAGAACATTCAGCAAGTTGGACTACAGCACTGATAAATGGTTTATGTGTGCTTCCCATTAGTGAATACCAGCATCTACAGTATATATGAAGTAAATAAATAGTAGAAAAATAGGAAGTCAGAGGAGAAGGGTGTTCTCAGAGGAAATATCAAGCACTGGAGGGCAGTATCATGCTGCTTCATAATTATATGCTATATGGCTACTATATACAGTACTTGTTTTAGCAGGGCTAAGCACCAGCTATCCTATACATTCACCAGCCATATATTGACCAGGTATCCAATGATTCCCTGCAGGTACTTCATCCCTCTCTGGCAACTCTCCTCGCGGGCAAGTGAAAACGCAGATCCGGACCACCTCAATCACTTCGGACCTATGCCTCATCTCATCCATACTACCTTTTATTCCACATGCAGGCCCTAATGGTTGCCAAGCGCTTTGCTCTTTCCTGACTGCTTCCTTTGCTGGCAAGCAGAAATGCAGGGCTGAGCTTCCAATTGCCTCGAGCCTATGGCTTGTCTCATGCTCTCAAAGCTGGATCTCATACTCACTTAAATTATTGGTCTTACCCTGTTACCTTTTGTATCTAGGATAGGTGCTTGATACTTTTGATCTGTTTTTCCTCTCGTTGTTTCTTCTTCTTCTTCTTCTTCTTCTTCTTCTTCTTCTTCTTCTTCTTCTTCTTCTTCTTCCTCTTCCTCTTCCTCTTCCTCTTCCTCTTCCTCTTCCTCTTCCTCTTCCTCTTCTTCTTCCTATCTCTGTTTCGTCGCTGGGCCAGCACAGAGACACAGCTGGCCAGGGACAAAAGAAGCCACTGAACCCTGCCAACACAGGCAGTCCTTATGTATGGAAAAGGCCCATGACCTCTGTCAGTGTAAACAAGAGGCATGCCACCTCGGCAATGTGACTGGCCCTTATGTATGGACAAGGGTGGCAGCCCTAGGTCCCCTTCTCAGCAGATAAGCTGACCCTTATCTACGGGAGAAAGGTAGGCTAGCAGCAATGATATTTGACATGTTCGTGTTCTAAATTGCTCATGAAATAAACCTCTGATTCTAAAGTAAGAATTATTTTACGGTATTGTTGTCTCCTGTTTTATTGGGGGTCTTTTATAACAATACAAATAATGGAAAAAGAAATGGACTTCTTTTTTAAAGAGAATAGAAAAGAGGAGACTTCATTACAAAACGTATGGGATACAGCAAAAGCATATATTCAGGGACTAGTCATAACCTACACAGCAAAAAAGAATAAGAAAAAGATGCAAACACAAAACAGGTTAGTAGAAGAACATAAAAGAATTGAAACAGAATTATAAAAAGAACTGCAATCCCCTCCCCCCCAAATTGAACTAAAAAAACACAAACTTAACCTAATGGAAAAAGAAGATTTAGAGCAAAACATTTTTTTTGAAAATGCCAATAAACCAGGAAGATAGCTAGCATATAAATTGAAAAAGGAGAAAGAGAAGAAATTGATACGCAGTTTGTTAGATGAAAAGGGAACTCTCCACTATCAAAATGAAACAACAACAAAAATAATTCAGAATTACTATGAAAAATTATACAATTGAGAAGGTCTCAGAAGAAAAAAATAAAACAATACTTGGAGAAAGATGAATTACCTAAAGTGCCTGAAATAGTGAAGACTATGTTGAATGAAAAGATAATGATGATGGTATTAACAGAGGTGATCAAGAGACAACAATAATAATAAAACACCAGGAACAGATGGATTACTGGCAGAACTTTATAAACATTTACAGGATAATTTAAGTTTGCCAGTGTTGGAGGTGTATAATGAAGTACTGTTAGAAGCCAAAATACCAAACACGTGGATGGAAGGAAATATAACCTTAATACTGAACTAAGACACAGATAGAACACAGATAAAAATATTACAGGCCAATATCACTATTAAATGCAGATTATAAAATATACGCTTCAATAATCGCAGAGAGATTAAAAAGATTTTTGAATGAATTCATACATCCAGACCAGAATGGATTTTTACCTAAAAGGCAAATTAAAAATAATGAGAATTACTTTGAATACGTTGGAGTATTATGAAGTACATTCCAAATTTCTAGATGCACAGAAAGCATTTGATAACATGAATTGGCAATTTATGCTATTACAATTAAAATATATATGGATTTTGGTGAGAAATTTGTCAACATGATTAAGGCAATATATTCTAAACAAACTGCAAAAGTGATGGTCAGTGGGGACATGACAGAGTCCACTGTCCCCTCTGCTATTTATACTGACTCTGGAAGTATTAGCTAGAAATATCCGACAAGCTGAAGAAGTAAAAGGAATGGAAATAAAAGAGAAATACAAGCTACAGGCGTTTGTAGATGACTTGGTCTTTGTATTCGAAGACCCATTAGAAACTGGACCGAAGTTAATTAAAAGGATAGAAGAGAAGGGAAGTTGCTGGATTGAAAATAAATAAAGACAAGACAAAGATTTTAGTTAAAAATCTCATAGATACACAAAAAAGAATGTTGATGGAATTAATTGACATGTAGATAGTCAAAAAAGTGAAGTATTTAGGAATACAGTTAACAGCAAAATGTGCAACAATTAAAGAGGATAATTATATGAAACTGAAATTAAATTAGATTTCGAGAAATTGAAAGATCTGCCATTGTCATTAACAGGAAGAATAGCTACTATAAAAATGAATATTCTATTTCAAACAATTCCAATCAAAGTGAGGGAAAATATTTTGAGGAATCAAATAAGATAATATTAAGATATATTTGGTTAGGGAAGAAAGCAAGAATAGGTTTGAAAATGCTGCAAGACTCCAAAAAAGAGGGGGCTTTGGGCTGCCAGATTGGGAATTGTATTACCAGGCCTGGGTATTAACTTGGGGGGAAAAATGGATTAATTTGAGGCATAAAAGACACATCCTAATGTTATTAATATGGAAAAAATTGTAAGATATAAAGATGCTGTCAGGATACCAGCAATCGTTCTAATTAAATCATGATTCTTGAGCCAGACTTCAAAAAACTTCAAAGGATTCATTAGAGGCGCCATACTGGCACTACCCTGTATGAAGCCAACTCTGGCATACGTAATTGACAGTCACCTGTGACCCTTTTTCCTCCCTCCCCCCATAGGTTTCTCATAAACCAGATTCTCCAATTGAGCACGTTCACAGGCTGGGTGTCATCATTCACATTCTCCAATTAAATATATTCACGGGCAAAAACTCTGGAATTTTAGTCACAATCTTTTAAAGATAAGAGTTGGAATGTACTTTCGCTTTCAACTGTTGCTCTGCTCTTCCAGATTTCCTTCCTCCCCCCCGCCCTTTATATGGCAACTACTAAAACAGGCATAGGAATGTTTTATGAGTTGACATTCAGCTCCTCTCACTTCTTGATGGTGGGCTATATAAAGCAAAACAAATTGAGTGCAGATATAGAATTTAGGGTTGCAAAGCCCCCCTAGGCTTAGTTGGATTTTCTGAATGGAATCTTGCTATAAGGCGATTGGCCTGGACGTTCCTACTCTTTACCCAAGATGCCTCTGATAATGGGTAGCCCTTCCACTTGATTAAATATTGGAGTTGTCTCCTGTGCCACATTGAATCGAGGATTCGCTGCACCTCATAATGGGTTTGGCCTCCTATGACCACGGGGTATGGGGGCTCGCGAGGTAGGGGCCTCAGGGTTGATCCAACCACAGGTTTTAAGAGGCTACTATGGAATACTGGGTGTATCTTCCCTAGCAATTGGTGCAATTTCAACTGCACCATGACTGGGTTGATAATCTTTACTATGGGGAATGGTCCCATAAACTTTGGCCCCGGTTTCTTGCTAGGGAGTTTTAGCCTCAGATATTCTGTGAAGAAGTAGACCTTCTCCTCCACCTGGAATGGCTACTGCAGGGCTCGGTGTTTGGCTACCTGTTTTTTATAAGTCTGCGCTGCTTTAGCTAGCGCTTTTTTAACATTCTCCCAAGTTGCTTTCAGTGTTGACATCCACACGGTCAGGCTGACGGATGAGGGGGGAATCCCTTGGATACTCAGGCATTGAGACAAAGTCCATACTGCTCACTACTCTAAAGGGGGTTAGTCTTGTGCTACCGTGAATAGCATTATTGTACGCAACCTCCACGAAAGGCAGGAGGTCCGCCCAATTGGACTGCTGATAATTCATATAGCACCTCAGGTACTACTCTACCATGGCATTCAGTCTCTCTGCCCCCCTCCCCCCATTGGTGCTTGGATGAAAGGCCGAACTAAGGCCCTGGGATGACCCAATAGACTGCAGGAACTCCCTCCAGAACTTCGCCGTGAACTGGACCCCTCTGTTTGAGATAATTCTTCATGGTACTCCATGCAGGTGGTAGATGTGCTTCAGGAACAACTCAGCAAACCAGTGGGCTGAGGGTAGTCCATTGCAAGGTATGAAGTGCGTCTGTTTGGAGAATAAGTCTATTACAGTCCAGATCACCGTGTTCCCCCCACTTTTCGGCAACTCCACTATGAAGTCCATTGCAATCTCCTCCCATGCCCTTGTTGGCTCTGCTACCATTTGTAGCAGTCCGGGGGGTTTCCTGGTCATTTTTTCATTGCGGTGCACATGGTACAACTCTTCACATAACTGTCCATGTCTTTCTTTATGCCGGGCTAACAGAATTGCATCTGTGCTAAGTGTAAAGTCTTTAAGAACCCAAAGTGGGCTGCTGGCTTGGAGTCATGGCTCCTTTGGAGGACTAAGATGCCCAATCAGATTTGAGCAAGTGGATGGGACATGAATTGGGGGGGGCAGCTACCCAAATGACAGAGTTGATCAAATTAGAAATGGGTCCTCACCGCGAACTCATATGCTTTATAGTGGCTCCAAGAATGTCAGAATTGGTCATATTGGGACTTGCTTGGCTAGATAAATGGGTCCCTACCATCAAGTGGGAGGATGGATTCAGGAAAATCGTTATTGGGGTGGGCCCACTGCCCCCCTTCCTCCCACTAAGAAAACACCACCCGACTTGAATCCAAAACCTGAAACAGCAGCCACAGCCTTGAACCTTCTCCCAGGTACTCCCCAAATACCCAAACAATACAAAGACTTGGCTGAAGCATTCAGTGAAGAGGAATGTAATGTTTTACCTCCACATCCAGCCACTGATTGCACCATAGAATTAGAACCCAGGGCAAAACTACCAAAACCAAAGATGTATTCCATGACACCAACTGAAATGACCGAATTGAGGAAATACATCAATAACAATTTGGACAGAGGTTTTATTGAACATGCCAAATCAAGGTTAACTGCCCCTGTGCTGTTCAAGGAAAAGAAAGATGGCAGGTTGATATTATGTGTTGACTTTAGGGGCATAAACGCTGTTTGCATCAAAAACATGTACCCTCTCCCCCTCACGAAAGACTTATTAAACCACCTGTCAAAAGGCAAGATCTTCACCAAGCTAGATCTGAGAGAAGCTTACTACAGAGTCTGCATAAAAGAAGGAGATGAATGGAAAACAGTCTTCAACTGCCCTTTGGGTAGTTTCCAATTCCGACTCATGACTTTCGGACTCCAAGTCCCCTGCTCAGTATCCATGCAACTCATCGATGAGGTATTACATCTGCATTTGTACAAGGAGGTCCTAGTTTACCTGATGACATCCTTAAATTCAGCGAAACCATTGAAGAACATGTTCAATTGGTCAGACAAGTGCTGAAAAAACGTTTAGCCGCCAAGTTATACGTAAAACTATCAAAATGCGAATTCCACATGGAGTTGTGGGATTACCTGGGTTACCAAATATCCAACCAGGGAATTGAAATGGATCCAGAAAAAGTAAAAGCCATGCTAGATTGGCAACCGCCCAAAACATGCAAGCAACTTCAAAGTTTGGGGGTTTTGCCAATTTTTATAGACAATTCATTCCTTCTTTTGCCGAGGTCACTCTCCCTTTGATGGATTTGTTAAAAACGGGGCCTTCCACCCTCAAACCAAAGCCCAGCCAACCCCTTGCTTGGACAATGGACTGTCAGAAAGCTTTTGAAACTTTAAAACACCTTTTTGCAGCTGAACCCATTCTTCAACACCCAGACCCGACCAGGCCTTTTATAGTCCAGGCTGATGCTAGTGATCTGGCAGTAGCGGCTGTCCTGCTACAAAAGGACTGTCAGAACTGACTGATGCCTTGTGCTTGTGTGTACAAAAAGCTAATGGACACAGAGCGAAGATGGGCGGTCTGGGAGAAAGAAGCATTTGCAGTACGATGGGCTTTGTTGACTTGGAGGCATTTCCTATAAGGGGTGAAGGAGCCGTTTGAGGTGTGGACTGATCACAAAAACCTCAAAGCTCTAAAGACACCTCAGAAACTATCACCTAAACAAGTCCGCTGGGCTCAATACTTCAAGCGGTTCAACTTCAACATGAAATATATCCCCGGAGGGAAAAACATATTGGCAGATGCCCTGTCCAGGAAACCTGTTATTGACTTATTCTCTAAGCAGGCCCACTTTACAGCCTGTAAAGGACTTCCATCTGCAAAAAAGCTTGCAAAATTGTTCGTGAAGCATATCTATAGACTGCATGGAGTACTTCGTAGAATAATATCAGACAGAGAGGTACAATTTACCGCTAAATTCTGGAAGGAATTTTTAAAGTCTATTGGGTCCTCCCAAGGGTTATCCTTAGCATTCCATCTGGCTTGCAACGGAGCAGCAGAAAGAGCGAATGCCATGGTGGAACAATACATTAGATGCTATGTAAATTATCAACAGGAAAACTGGGCTGAATTATTACCATTTGCTGAGGTTGCTTATAATAATGCAGTACATAGCAGCACAGGGTTGACTCCACTCCAAATCAACACTGGCATGGAATTTGTCCCTGTGCCGGAATTACCTAGAGAACCTCCTACATCCATGTCTGTAACAGAATGGATGAACTCATTGAAAAAAGGTTGGGAGAATACGAAAAAAGCTTTGACTGAAGCTGCAAAGGATTACAAAAAGCAAGCGGACAAACATAGATCCCTCCAACATGGAGGGAAGTAAGCAGTGGGGTGCCACAAGGTTCTGTCTTAGGCCCAGTACTCTTCAATATCTTCATTCACAATTTAGATGATGGAATAGAAGGGGAACTTACCAAATTTGCAGATGATACTAAGCTGGCAGGAATAGCTAACACCCAAGAAGATAAGCTCAAGATCCAGATGGATCTTGACAGACTAGAACACTGGGCCAAATCTAATAAAATGAAATTCAATATAGAGAAAAGTAAAGTCCTACACTTAGGCAAGAAAAACCAAAAGTACACATATAGACTGGGTGAAACCAGGCTCAATAGCAGTAACTGTGAGAGGGATCTTGGAGTCTTAGTGGACAACCAGCTAAATATGAGCCAGCAGTGTGCAGCAGCCGCCAAAAAAGCTAATGCAATCCTAAGTTGTATTAACAGAGGGATACAATCAAGATCAAGGGAAGTACTAATACCACTCTATAAAGCCTTAGTAAGACCACACCTAGAGTACTACATCCAGTTTTGTTCACCACATTATAAAAAAGATGTTGAGACTCTAGAAGAAGTACAGAGAAGAGCAACCAGGATGATTAGGGGACTGGAGACTAAAACATACAATGGTTGCAGGAACTAGGCTTGGCTAGTCTAGTAAAGAGAAGGACCAGGGGAGACATGATAGCAGTCTTCCAATATTTGAGGGGCTGCCACAGGGAGGAAGGGGTCAAGCTATTTTCTAAAGCTCCTGTAGGCCAGACAAGGAATGTCTGGAATGGAAACTGAACAAGGAGAGATTTAACCTGGAAACAAGGAGAAACTTTCTGACAGTGAGAACAATCAACCAATGGAACACCTTGCCCTCGGAAGTTGTGGAAGCGCCATCAGTTGAGACTTTCAAGAAGAGATTGGACTGCCATTTGTCAGAAATGGTGTAGGGTCTCCCACTTGGATGGGGGGTTGGACTAGATGACCTACAAGGTCCTTTCCAACTCTGATTATCTGTATTTATCTGTATCTGTATCTAACCACCATTTAAAGTAGGAGACAAAGTATATTTGTCAACCAAATATCTTAGATTGAAACTTAGATTGAAACTTCCTAGTAAGAAGTTGGGACCTAAATTCTTAGGTCCATTCCCAATTTTGAAAATAATCAATCCGGTCACAGTCCAACTAACTCTTCCCCGGCTGTTGGGAAAAATTCACCCAGTGTTCCATAGTAGTTTATTAAAACCAGCTAATACATCTATGATAAGACCAATACCAATCGCTCCCCCAAGCCCTTTAATCGTACAGGGTGAGAAATCAAAAAAATCCTCGATTCTAGATTACACCGAGGACAGTTGCAATATTTGGTCTTATGGAAAGGTTACCCTATATCAGATGCTACTTGGGTAAAAAGTTGGGATGTACATGCAGATAGATTGGTTAACCAATTTCATGAGGAATTTCCCAACAAATCGAAGGGTCCTCTTGTAGGGGGGAATAGGGGTTAAGATGTAACATTAACCCCTGTTTGTATTTTTTTCTTATGTTTTTTTTAGGAGGCGAATTTTTTAAGGGGGGACACCTGTCAGGTTTGGAATCCTTATTAAAAGCTGCCACACAGCTGCGGAGGATGGAAGGGGGCTGCTGTTGTTTGAGTAGCTTTCAGTAGACAAAATAGATATATAAACCCTTCAAGGTCATTCTCTATGGCGCAGCAAGAATTGTAGCTGAAGGGTGATTGGTTCACGTGATTTATGATGTGAAAGAAAAAGGGTGGGTTTAGGTTGAGTCTTGTGGGAAGTCTGGGAGGAAACTTTAATTTCAGAATTCCACAGACGTGCCAAGTTTCTGTTTTAATAAAGCACTTTGAGATTATGGTTGTCTCAGCGTTACTGATTGGAACGGATAATTTCTGGAACCCTGACAGCTGGAAGCAAAGGGTGCATTATCTTGGTCGAGCCTTATCTGGGTTTTTGGTGACCTCCCAACTGTGGGTGCTGCGTTATCCTTTGAAAGTCTGCAATTTATCATCGTGGCCTGCTGTGTTAATTAGTGTGGTTTCTGTTGGGTTTTTTATTTCTAATTATCTTTACTTTGGTTTTGGACTGCATTTCTGCCCTTCGTAGACTGTTTTTTGAACAGTTTGTTATCCAGATGAGGATAATTGGACATTGGGGCCAAGTTGGAGGTATTAAAGGGAATTTATTCTACTTTTGTGACTTTGTTATTTTTGTGTCACGCCCTGGGTCATCACACTCTGGCTGGCTGGTCTCTGGTCTGACTGATCTCTCTCTTTGGTTTCTGGTGGCTTTCTCGTGTCGTTAGCACATGATGCCCCGTTGACTTTTATGGCCACTCAGAACCACCCATAGATGTGTTCCTTGATGGGCCGCCCTCCCTGCTTTAGGTTGCTGAGCTCATCTTCCACATACAGGTCCTCCTCTGCCTCCTCAAATCTGGCCTCTAGCAGTCATAGGAAGTCATCTACATCCTGCAGTTGGGGGGCTCTTCTCTTGTTGAGGGTTCTGAGCCATCCTCTTGCTTCTCCCTCCAACCCCTCAGAAATGGTGTTCACCCTGGCTCTAGGGGAGGGGTAGAGGTGTCCATAGAATTCTAGGTGGATCTCAGCTGAGTCAAGGAATAGAGCTAGCTGGTCTGGGTCCCCATCAAATTTCCCCCTGAACTGGGGTGGTTCGTTGAGCACTGCTCCTCCCTCCTGTCACCCACTGTGCTCGAGGTGGCTGGCCTTCTTCCCTGGCTCTAGTTCACAAAGGGGGAGGGGGCTGCCTGCTGCATGGAGGAGGCACTGGCTGCAGCTTCAGACTCCTTTTCCTTCTGGTGGGTGAAGAAGGAGGGCTGTGGTCTTACCTGCTTCTCCTCACTTCACAGGGCTCTATAAAAACTCCCCTCTGTTTTGGGCAACATGATGGGTCCTCATTCCGAATGGTGACCTAGTCAAATTCCTCCCCCAGTTGCCCCATGGATCTCCCCAGGGATTCCATCAGGGACTTTTGGCCCTGGCCTGTGCCCAGTCCCACATCCAATCCACTCTTCCCAGTTCACTCAAGGGCCTTCTCTGTTTTTGGGCCTGAGGATGGGGAAACTCAGCCTCAGAGGCTATAGGAATTTTCTTTTCCCACCAGTACTTATCTGGTTTTCTTTCCTCCACTGGAGCAGGTTTCTCCGCTTCAGAATTCAAGGGGGGGCTAACCCCCAGCTTTAATTATGCTATCAGCTTCTGTTTGCTTCTGGCTGGAAGCCAAGTCTGTTTCTCCTCCTGATAGCCCGATCTCTGCCAAGGCTGACTGAATTTCTCTCCACGCACCCCAGAAGTCAGGGAGTGATCAGAGAGGCCAGGACACAGGACCCTGGTAATTGATTTATTATGAGAGTTGGCTTGCTGTCAGGATACCAGCAATTGCTCTAATTAAATCATGATTCTCGAGCCAAACTTCAAAAAACTTCAAAGGATTCTCATTAGACGCGCCATACTGGCACTGCCCTGTATGAAGCCAACTCTGGCATACGTAATTTACAGTCACCTGTGACCCTTTTTCCCCCCTTCCCCCCATGGGTTTCTCATAAACCAGATTCTCCAATTGAGCACATTCACGGGCTGGGTGTCATCATTCACATTCTCCAATTAAATATTTTCACGGGCAAAAACTCTGGTATTTTAGTCACAATCTTTTAAAGATAAGAGTTGGAATGTACTTTCGCTTTCAACTGCTGCACTGCTCCTCCAGATTTCCTTTCTCCCCGCCCCCACTTTTTTATGGCAACTACTAAAACAGGCATAGGAATGTTTTATGAGTTGACAGATATTTTGAATGAAAAAGGGGAATTAAAAACTAAGCAGGAACTTAGTTGTCAAGGGATAGACATTGCATGGTGTCCACAAATGCAGATACAATCTCGATACGAGAAAGATGCTAAAATGTATGGTTTTAATAAAGAATTAACAGAATTGGACCAGATATTAACTGGAATGGATGAAAAATTAATAAAGAAAATATATTGTTATTTACCAGGTATTAAACTTGAAAGTGAGCAGGTAAAGGAGACAATGATTGTTTGGGCTAAAAATTTTGGATATGCAATAGAACTAGACAAATAGTAGAAACTGTGGGATAGAAATGTTATACTGACTATGTCAACTGCATATAAAGAAAATTTGTATAAAATGTTTTACAGATGGTATTTTGCACCAACAAGATTGGCAAAAATGTGTAAGGATACAGGTGAAACTCAAAAAATTAGAACATCATGCAAAACTTCATTTATTTCAGTAATGCAACTTAAAAGGTGAAACTAATATATGAAATAGACTCATTACATGCAAAGCAAGATAGTTTAAACCGTAATTTGTCATAATTGAAATGATTATGGCTTACAGCTCATGAAAACCCCAAATCCACAATCTCAGAAAATTAGAATATTGTGCAAAGGTTCAATATTCTAGGCTCAAAGTGTCCCACTCTAATCAGCTAATTAAGCCATAACACCTGCAAAGGGTTCCTTAGCCTTTAAATGGTCTCTCAGTCTGGTTCAGTAGGAATCATAATCATGGGAAAGACTGCTGACTTGACAGTTGTGCAGAAAACCATCATTGGCACCCTCCATAAGGAGGGAAAGCCTCAAAAGGTAATTGCAAAAGAAGTTGGATGTTCCCAAAGTGCTGTATCAAAGCACATTAATAGAAAGTTCTGTGGAAGGGAAAAGTGTGGAAGAAAAAGGTGCACGTGCAGCAGGGATGACCGCAGCCTGGAGAGGATTGTCAGGAAAAGTCCATTCAAAAGAGTTGGGGACTTTCACAAGGAGTGGACTGAGGCTGGAGTCAGTGCATCAAGAGCCACCACACACAGACGGATCCTGGACATGGGCTTCAAATGTCGTATTCCTCTTGTGCAGCCAGCTCCTGAACAACAAACCATGTCAGAAGCGTCTTACCTGGGCTAAAGAAAAACAGAAGTGGTCTGTTGCTCAGTGGTCCAAAGTCCTCTTTTCTGATGAGAGCAACTTTTGCATCTCATTTGGAAAAGAAGGACCCAGAGTCTGGAGGAAGAATGGAGACGCACACACTGCAAGATGCTTGAAGTCCAGTGTGAAGTTTCCACAGTCTGTGTTGATTTGGGGAGCCATGTCATCTGCTGGTGTTGGTCCACTGTGCTTCATTAAGTCCAGGGTCAACGCAGCCGTCTACCAGGAGATTTTGGAGCACTTCATGCTTCCTTCTGCAGACAAGCTTTATGGGGATGCTGACTTCATTTTCCATCAGGACTTGGCACCTGCCCACACTGCCAAAAGCACCAAAACCTGGTTCAGTGACCGTGGGATTACTGTGCTTGATTGGCCAGCAAACTCACCTGACCTGAACCCCATAGAGAATCTATGGGGCATTGCCAGGAGAAAGATGAGAGACATGAGACCGAACAATGCAGAAGAGCTGAAGGCCGCTATTGAAGCATCCTGGTCTTTCATAACACCTCAGCAGTGCCACAGGATGATAGCTTCCATGCCACGCCACATTGAGGCAGTAATTGCTGCAAAAGGGCCCCACCTCAGAAGCAGAAACTCACCCCCACCTTTGTTAATGGGTGGACCATTAAGGCCTGGGCCAGAATACTTTACATAACAAAAATCTCCAGGTAAAGCTATAGCAATTGTCCAAAGCCCTTTTAAGTGCATAAATCATCCAGCAAGGCTCAACCAAGCCTGGAACTCAGCACAGCCTACAGAGTTGCCCCTGCATGGCCCCATGGGGGTCTGACAACCAATCAGAATACAAGCTCCAATTCAAATCCCAACAGAGGGTATAAAACCCAGGCACTTTCAGCACCTCAGTCCTTTTTTTTTATCTCCTCCTTCACCTTGAAGCATGTGATCATCCTTCCTTTTTACTCTGGAGCTCCAAGCTATGTGGTCCTGTCCATTAAACCTTCCAAACAGCCTCCATGTTTCCAGTGTCTTTTTCCCCACTTGGAACTGAACCCAGAAGGATATTTCTTCCAACACTAGCACTGATGATGTTAACTAGTTTGGATAATGAAATGTCTGCAAGAAAACAAGCAAGCTCAGAGAGCACCAAGGACCCCTCATTTCAACCCTGAGATACAAATGCTCTCCTTTAGAAGTTCCCTGAGGATGGGCTTCAGCACAAGTCTGAAAGCTCAGAAGACAAAACCTCTGGCCCTAGTGACTGGCCCAGATTGGATCCTGCAGTAGAAACTTTATGAAAATATTGCCAAAAGAACTGCAGGGGCAGTCCACGAAATTGCCAGAAGTCGAGAATGACTTAAATATGCTGCCATGAGCCCCTGCCCCCAAATTCTTCTAAACACCAGGGAGCAAATGTGAGCATAGGATTTGTACATCTTATAGAAGGGAGACTTGTACAATTCTGTGATTAAATACTGGCCAATATATTGCTTATAATTTGTTAACTAAAATGTTAATTGTAATATACTGTATGTTAAATACAAAAACCATGAAGGTGAGAGAAGAAAAATTAATAAATCTGTAGGTCTCACTATACTGCCTCTTAGGCAGAAAGACTGTGAAAGTCAAACAAATCACAACTTTCAAAATAGGTTAGGGTAGAGGCTTGTTTTGATTTTTTTTTTAATCCTTTTGGTTTAATTCAGCTGGCAATTATGTCTGATTATAAGGAAGGAGTGTGTAATTTAACAAATAGCACAGTCCAATAAATGGTCCAGGTCATACACCTTTAACAGTCCAAAGAATATCCAATTACAAAATCTTCTTACCTGTTGCCTTTGTCATTTACAGTAAACAAAGATATCAACCTATAATCACAGGATAAATACAACAGAATGTCAGAGAAACAAAGTCAGAGAGAACAAGCCATGATCTCTAGCTCCCTCTTATGGCAATCTTCAATACAATCAACCAATCGGAACACAGTACAAATCAATACAGTGATTTTGTCTTAAAGCTACAAAACATACATTGTTGGTTTATATATTGGCAACCCAACTAATTGGTGGACAAATTCCTAACATTCTCCCCTTTGGGTAGGTCAATATATTGTTGAAAGGCTGGCAAATGCCTTTCTTCTGAGGATTCAATTTTCCTGCTGGGAGAACTCCGGTGCAAGGACACAGACAACTGCTTGAAAGCTGGGTCCTTTTATTTTTTCAGGAAGGCAAGAGACAGCAAGAAGTCTGCGTTCCTGGGGCTAGCTAGCTAACTTTGAATGGTGAATTCCTGGTTCTTTATACCTTTTTTCTCCCTTTGTGTGTGAATGTTCGTTTAGTATTTAATGTTTAATGTTTAGATATTAAAATCCTGTCAGAGTTTAATTTTCGCCGGAAGGCATACTTAGCGAGGTGTGGAAAATAACTCTGCGGGGCTGCTTGATTGCCTTATCAGTTCTTTCTTAATCTCTTACCTTTATAATGGGTTTTTCTATTTGTTTCCTGGCAATCTCCTGTCTGTTTCCTATGTAATTTATTCTGTGTCTTTTGTTTGTTTGTTTTGCTGATTGGGCCTGTAAGGGTTTTCTTTTCCTTGTTTCCCTAGCTTTCTTAATTACTTGGCTTTTGTCTAGGGGGCTCCTTTCAATACTTTTTATTAAATTTCTTTTCCTATGCAAGTTTGTTCTATGGCTGGCCTGATGTTCCCCTCAGGCTTTTCCTGCTTGGGTGTCACCACTGTCCTCATGAAGTTCCCTTTCCACAATATAATCCATTACATCTTTAAATCATAATTCCTACAACACTCTTTATGCTTAATTGCACCTTGAGCTTTCGTGAAATGATCTGCAATATTATGTTCAGGCATGCAGTATTCTAACTGAATTAATTTATTTTGAACACACTGTCTAACGATCAAATATCTCAAATCAGTATGTTTAGACCTTGTTTTAACAGCTAAATTAGTAGCCATATTAATTGCAGATTGATTGTCTTCATAAACAATAAATGGATCAAGTACAGTAATTCCAATATCCTTCAACAATTGTTTATAATATATCAATTCTGTACACATTAAAGATAAACATGAGAATTCCGCTTCCATAGTGGATAAACTAATATGTTGTTGCCTAATAGACTTCCATCCTGTTAAAGCATTACCCAACATTACCACTATACCTGATGCTGACTTACAAGTCATTATATCAGTAGCAAAACTTGCATCAGCATATGCAGTTAACACTAATTCATTACTCGGTTCTAACTATAATGAATAATGGATTGTGTGTTTTAAATACCTAATTGTTCACTTAGCTGCTTGCCAATGCCTTTCATTTGGGTCAGCGTTATACCTAGCCAATTGGTTAATTGTAAGATATATCTGGTCTAGACCAATTACTCAGATATGATAGACTACCAATTAAGGATTGATATATTTCCTTATCAAACATAGGACTTTTGATATCACTATGTGTAAATTCCTTATTCATTGGTGTCTTAGCAGATTTACAATGCTCCATGTTATAGCCTTTTAATAATTGGCTAATCTTCTTGGCTTGTGAAATTTTAAAACCTTTATTCGTTTTCACTATATCAAGACCCAAATAATGCTTAATTTCCCCTAAATTTCTAATCCTGAACTTTTTCTGTAATCTATCAACAATATCATTTGCTTCTTGTTCAGTTTTAGTTATAATTGCTGTCATCCGTAAATAACAGTAATAGAGAAATTAAACCATCTTTTTCTCTTCGGAACAAACAAGGATCAGCTATACCAGCTTCAAAACCTATTGAAACTGATTCCTTTACAATACATTTATTCCATTCATAACTGATTGCTTTAGACCATAAAGACTTTTCTTTAATTTCCAATAATCAGTTTTTCTATCATCCTTTAAACCTAATGTTTTTTTCATATAGATGGTATGTTGTAAAGGTGCATGTAGATATGCAGTTTCAACATCTACATGGTTTATTTTACATTTATTCTTAGCTGCCCAAACTAATGCTGCTCTCAATGTATTTGCTCTCAGACTAGGTGCAAACACTTCATCATAGTCCTTATCTGACTGAGCAAATCCTTGAGCAACTAACCTTGCTTTATGGATAATAGTCCCATCCACACCAGTCTTTATCTTATACACCCATTTGCAACCTATTGCATACTCACCTGGTGGTAACTTTACATCCTCATACACCTCTAAATCATTTAACGATTTTAACTCCCTATTCATAGCTTCCTGCCAAGCTACCTGATCCTTTGTAGGATACAGTTTTATTTCATTGAAGTTAGAAGGTTCTGTATTAACCTGACATACAATGCTTGCTTGAAATTGGTCAGGTGGACGTCTCTCCCTAGTTGACCTCCTGGGCAACTCAGTACATGTTGTTGGCATGTCCTCTTCCTTTACCTCCCCTATCAAATCCTCATCTTCTACAGTCATAGAGGGTTCTTCTATTGATGATTTCTCCATTGAGGATTCTTTCCCCTTTGCTATTTATACTAACATTGGAAGTATTAAATAGCAACTTCAGACAAGATTCAGTTATAAAAGGAATGGAAATTAAAACAGAAAAATATAAATTACAGGCATTTGCAGATGACCTGGTTTTTATTTTAGAAGAACCACAAGAAACAGGACCCAAGTTAATAAAAAAAATAGAATATGGTGAACCTGCAGGATTGAAAATGAATAAAGAGAAAACTAAAATACTAGTTAAAAATGTTACAGAGAGACCAAAAAAAGACTTGATGGAGAAGATAGATATTCAGATAGTTAAGAAAGTCAAATACCTAGGAATTCAGTTAACAGCAAGATGTACAACTATCAAAGAAGATAACTATATGACATTGTTACAACAAATCAAATTAGACTTGGAAAAATGGAAAAACCTTCAGTTATCGATAATAGGAAGAATAGCTACAATAAAAATGAATATCCTGCCGAGACTGTTATTCTTATTCCAAACAATTCTGATAAAACTGGGAAAAATATTTGAATAACTGAATAAAATGATACTAAAATATATTTGGCAGGGGGGAAAAGCAGGAATAAGATTGAAATTGCTACAAGATACCAAACATAAAGAGGGCTTTGGGTTGCCGGATTGGGAGTTATATTAGCAGGCCTCTGCACTTGTATGGTTGAAAGAATGGATAAATCTTTTTTTATATATATATAAATTTTATTTGGGTTTTCACAAAAACATAATACAAATAAAACATCTTTTTTTGAGAATAGCATGATCCCGGGTTATCACTTCTTCATACAGACACAAACTCACTTTCATATTCATCTTTGTGTTCTATTCCATATCTTATTACTGTTTTAATATTTTCTCCATAATTTTTCCCCTCCCTTGGTTTTCTCAACTTTATTTTTAATTATCTATCTAAATTCAATTATATATCTTTTTCTAAGTTTCAATGTCTTTCCAATCATTATATTTATACCTTTGTCTGTCCTGTTTCAAATTCATATTATCTTTTCTCATTGAACAAATTTTCCCCTGTAGTTACTAATTGGAGTATGACACCTTTATATCTTTTAATTTTATCCATTCAACTCTTATTTAAACTTCAATTTATGCCTTTAAAATTATAACATTCAATATAGTGCATAACTTCCAATTGAATTCTGCTTGGTACATTCTTAAAATACACACTATATTCTTAAAAAAAGATTATATATATATGTCAATAAAGCACCCATTCCATTCCAGTTCAATTCTATCATTAATATTACTTAGAATCTTAACATCTTTAACATTTCTTTTCAATTGTGAACACTTATAAACTTTCCATAATTCTTTTTTTCAAATCATTAATAATAATTAAAATGTTCTCATCCTTTCCTAATTTCATTCTCTCATTCACTTTATTTCATTTATTTATTAACAAACATTCCACTGCATTACAATAAGTATTTTATCCATCATTTTAATCATACATTGTTTCATATTTTCTTATTTCTAGTACAACAATACTATCTTATGTACCTTTGCAGAGACCCTTTTTCAATTAAATTTTCACCCATTATCTCTAAATAGGCTTATACTTTCAATCCTTATACCTTTTCCCTGTTTATATCTTGTTTCTGTCTTTTATAACTTATTTTCCTTCTTCCCCCTCTTCTTCTCCCTCCCCTTTTTGCCCCCTTGTCTCTCTACTTCTAATTCTCTCTTCTGTAATCCCCTTTTCTGTTGCTTCCTAATATTGTAATTATTTTTCAAACTATACTTTTTTTTGGTTGTTTTTTCAAATCTTAAACTTTTCACTCTTTTTCCCCCCTTTCCTTTTTTTTCCCCACATAAAATTACTTGATCATTAAAGATGGCTTCTTCTTTGTCCCAACCTTCTTGTTCTACAAGCATTTCTTGTTTCTCATAGTTCCAGATCTCTATTTATAAAAATTGAAATACGAAGCCAAAAGAACCTCTTCCTTCTTGTGCATCTTCTTTCTGTTTTTTAAGTTCCATTTTCAGTTCTAAAAGTGATGTCATTTTAAACACTTTTAAACAACCACCCAATTGATTTTAGTCATTTAAATCCAACAGCCAAAAATTCAAAAATCACCAAGTAATCCAAATAATCCAAAGCTGTTTCTTCTTGTTTCTTTTTTCCACTTTCTCTTCCTGGGGTTCTATTATTTTGTTACAAAGTTTCAGTAAAATTTTTCTTTTAGGAATCTTGATAAAGTTTCACTGTAGGTTCCTTTTAGTTCCATGCAGTCTCCTCCATTTTTCCAGATCCCGCCCTTTTATTCTTTTTCTCTCCTTTCCTGCTTTTAAAGGTTGTTGAGTTTCCAAAAGTCTTTGCTATCCCTTTGACATTTTATTTTCAGCTTAAATGCCTATTGATGTCAAAATGGATTTTTGTCAATTTCTTACTTAAATCTCTTAGCTGTCAGTATAAGGAAGGGAAGAATAAAAAAGCCAAATCCTTTCTCTTCCCTCTCCCCTTCACTGCTTCAAAGTCTTCTTTGGGAACAATGTTATTTTTTATAGTTCAAATTCCATGGTACCTTACATTGTTGTTTTTTCAGTTTAACCTGCTCAACCAAAACTTTCTCTTCTTATCTTCCTCCTGCACATTCTTTTCTGGTCTAGTTCTTCTTTAAGGTGGCCATTTCTGACCACCACTGCAACTGCCTTCAGGAAAGGGAGCAATGGCCAGCTGAGGAGGAGAGATGCGGCTCTTCTCGACTCTGCTGTTGGTCTCACCCCTCTTCACCACCTCTATGGAATGGCTTAGCCCCGAATCCAGCTGGCTCGGGGTGCTCCGGCGGTGAGCACAGATCGAAACTGCGCACGATCACGGATTTTGGTCCGTTGCCGAAGAAGCTCAAACTGGAAGGCCAGAATGGATAAATCTGAGACACAAAAGATTATTGAGTTTGGAGGGACACGATCTCCAATTGGGGTGGCATGTTTTTCTATGGTATGGGAAAAATAAAATACATGGATATTTTCAAAGACACTTTGTTAGAAATGCACTGTTGCTAGTATGGGGAAAAATCAAAGACATTATGTGAAAATGCCAGTCTGGCTTTCTACGATGGAGGCACTGATACATCCAAATGTGATTAATATGGAAAAATTGGTAAGATATAAGGATATTTTGAACGACAAAGGGGAACTTAAATCTAAACAAGAACTGATCAAGCAAGGGATTGATCTAACCTGGTGGCCACACATGCAAATACAATCAAGATATGAGGAAGATGCAAGAATAGAGGGTTTTTATAAAGAACGAATGGAACTAGATCAGATATTACTAGGGACAGATGAAAAGTTAATAAAAATATATATATAATTATCTATTGAGTATTAAAATGGAAGAAGAAAAAGTGAAGGAAACAATGATAACATGGGCCAAACATTTTGTTTATTCAATAGAATTAGATAAATGGCAGAAATTGTGGGATAGAAATTGTAAATTAACAAGGTCAACGGCATATAAGGAAAATCTACGTATATAAAATGTTTTATAGGTGGCACTTACCACCAGCGAGATTAGCAAAGATGTTTAAAAATTTATCAGCTAAATGTTGGAAGTGTAATCAGATACCAGGTTCATCTATATATATAAAAGTAAAAAAGCACTCATGCGTCATCACAAAATTTCCAGAACCGTAAAGCCTACAAACTTGAAATTTGGCACATATGTTCCTCTTGGCTTCTAGGTGCTCACTAAGAAAGGATTTTTCGAAATGACCATCAGAGCATTGGTATTTCCTATATTATTATTAACACGCTCTGATGCTAAGGAGTTCTACTCCCCCTCCCCACCTGAAAAGAAATCTGTTCCAACTGCAGTTCAGCTAAGCCACACCCAGGCTCCTTGCTGTCTCCTTGTTCACACAGTAAATACTGTTTCAGCTTCCAAACAGCCCTGAACTCTCTCACACACTGACAGGACGCTAACCAGATGAATACCAATGGATGCTGGTAGGCAGAGGCACAATTTTTTCCCCTTATTTTCCTCTCCAAAAACTTGCCCGATCACATAGTTTCATAGCAAAGCACAGTTACCCTGTTAGTTCTTAATATTAAAGAGTTGGAACTGGGTTGGATTTTTCTTCCAACAAGCCTTCATAGCAAAGGCATCCATGTACATAATGGAAATAAGGGTTTGTGGGGAAACCTCTTGCTTTGTGTCTTTACATTCAATGTGCTCACGCTGCACTTTTCAGAAAATGTTTCTGCTTCAACCAGATAAGCATTGGGATCTGGCAGATGCAGCGGAAATAGTTTCCACAGAAATCCGTATACAGGTTTTGCTTTTTTGCAAATCAGCTTCCCCAATTAAACATAAAACAATGTTATGGCGGGCACTTAAGTTATATGGATGCCCATGAGCATCCACTAGTTCAACTATATTTAAATAGCAGCTTTATTTTCAAGGCTTTTTCTGCTGCTTTCTTGCAATTTCTACATGTCTTCAACAGCTTTTTTTAAAAATATTTTATTTTATTTTATTTAAAGTGTCTTCAACAGCTTTAATGAGTCTTCCACTATTAGCATAAGCATTTTGGAACTACTGTACTTTATATAATACTTTCTGTGGTTGCATATTGCTCAGCTCAAACAGGGAATGAACTTTTGGAAACAACTACATGCAATCCCACTTCTTTTGCAGAAAGTTGCAGTTCTGAGGTGATTCAAATGCTGTTGCTCCAAGATTTCTCTTGTCTGTTCATTTGGTGCCCCAACTACATGTCAGGATATAGCCAACCTTAACTGCTCTCTGTGCCAATCAAGTACAATTGATTAGTACTTCTTTGAGAAATCACTACTGTAGGATCATCCCAGGATTGTAGGTTGGACTCTGAAGTGGCAAAAATATGTCAGAATATTCATCAACTGGAAGAGGCATGGTAACAAGGTCAGCCAAAGAATAAGCATAGCAACTAAGTCAGCCAATGAGGACTGTTTAGAAACTGAAACTGGAAGGAACCTAGGCATGGCTCTATATTAAGCTCTGAGCTCTGAAACTGCAAGTCTTGTCTGCAGCTGCTGAATTGAAACTGAAACTGTTCTCTCATCAGCTTGTGTTTTTGCCTGTAACTCTCTACCAGGTTGGAAGAACTTACATTGGTATTGTACATTTTACTCATATATTATTATGTATATAAAGAAGTTACTGAATCCTGCTGAATCAGCCATCTGTGTGTACTTTCTGGATTGAATTTCTGCTGCAAACTCTTAACAAAACATCAAATTGATTCTTTTATCTGAAGAAGAGAATATATCTAACCTTGTTTCTATTTTGAAATTGCTTCCCAATCTTGTGCTTGCAATGAAAAAAAAACCCTTTGATTTTGATTTTGCTAATTAGATAGTTATAGAAATGGCTTGCTGTGTGAAAGCAAACAGTTGCGGCTGTAATGTTATCTTCTACTGTGCTAGAGTCAGAAGTTGGTACCTTTCCCTTTCCCTTGTAGGAAGTTAGCACCCACCCCTCTCCTAGAAAATTGAAATATCCTAGGAAATATTAAAAAGGCAGAATTATTTCCCCTAAAAAGAGTAGAAACTCAGAAGCAGAAACTCACCTCAGAAGTAGAAGCTCACCCCCACCTTTGATAATGAGTGGGCCATTAAGGCCAGGGCCAGAATACTTTACATAATAAAGATCTCCAGGTAAAACTACAGCAATTGCCCAAAGCCCTTTCAGTGCATCATCATCCAGCAAGGCTCAACCAAGCCTGGAACTCAGGACAGCCTACAGAGTTGCCCCTGCATGGCCCCATGGGAGTCTGACAACCAATCAGAATACAAGCTCCAATTCAAATCCCAACAAAGGTTATAAAACCCAGGCACTCTCAGCATCTCAGCCTTCTTGATCTTTTCCTTCACCTTGAAGCATGTGATCATCCTTTTCACTTTGGAGCTTCAAGTCATGTGGTCCTCCTATCCACCATTAAACCTTCCAAACAGCCTCCATGTTTCCAGTGTCTTTTTCCCCACTTGGAACTGAACCCAGAAGGATTTTTCTTCCAACACCCTCTTTACACCATATTTTTTCTCTCCCCCCCACCTCCTAGTTTTCCCTTTTTTTAATTGTATTTTATATTTTGATAAACCAATAAAAAAGTTTCAAAAAAAAAATTAAGTGGCAAAAATATCCAAGAAGGCAATGGGAAACAAATTTTGTACACTTGCCAAGAAAACTACAGTACAAACCTCCTTGAAGTCATCAATTGACTTGACCAAGAGTTGTTTATTACTCATTCAGAGCTTTATTATTCTGATGACCTGTTAGAGGTAGTCCTTGATTTATGACAATTGGGACCAGAATTTCTGTTGCTAAGCATGGCATTTGTAAAGTGAGGGGGTGCCTGATTTTATGTCCTTTTCCACCAGGGTTGTAAAGCAAATCACTGCAGTTAAATGGTTCATGTGGTTGTTAAGTGAATGTGGCCTGCCCCATGGACTGTAGAATTGTAGGATTGTAGAAAGCCAGCTGGGAAGGTCACAAATGGCAGTGACGTGACCCTGGGATGTTGCAACTGTTGTAAATGCCTACCTGTTGGCCTACATTGTGATCAAGTGACTGGGTTTGCTGCGATGATCCTAAGTACAAAGCCCGGTCATAAGTCAGCCACTTTTTTCAGTGCTGTTTGAGGACCACCTGTACAGAAGTCTTCCCATTGATACTGCAATCTCCATCTTGTATAGTATTATTCTGCCAATATTCATCATTCAGTTTAAAAGTACAATTTGTAGACTTAAAGCAACTTGTTGCCTGTCAACCCCTTACGTCAGCGTCCAGACCCATCAGAGTCTTTGACTGCCCCAGAAGAGAACTATGACATTTTTAACAAGGAGCTCTTGGTGGTTAAAACCACATTCTAACAATGGAGGCAGTTTCTAGAAGGCGCACATTTCCCCATAGAGGCCAATATTGTAAGAACCTATAAATTGTCAGTTCTTGCAACAGACTAAGCCGCTTTCACCCAGAGAAATCAGATGGAGCTGATTCTTCTCATGCTTTGATTTTTACATTCAATATGTCCCACGGTCAAAGAACCTGATGCCAGATGCTCTTTCTTGCAACCCAGAGTATTCTGAAGTTCAACATACTCCAAAGGGGAGCGATATAGGAGATGAGCAGGCTGAACCCGAGGGTGGGGTCGAATGCATCATCAGTTTGGAATCACTACACTCCTACAACAGACCCAAGTTGTCCCCCCCCCAATGAATTCCACTGACCCTTATCTAGTGCCAATTTGGCTTGACTGTTAGTAGATCAGATTCTGATGTATAGGTTGCATGTAATAAACTTTTAATGCTTTGAACTTTTTTCTGGTTATGTGCACCTGACATAGATAATTGTTGTGACTCGGAGGTTTGAGCCTGCTCTGTTAGAAGACACAGACTTGAGCAATGAGGAAGAGGAGGATTTGGCCTTGAGGTTTGAGCCTGCTTTGCTGGAGGATTTGGAATTGCCTTCCTCCCCAGGACCTTCCTCCCTGGTTGTGCCTCAGGTGTTGGCAGATAATCAGGAGAGCGTAGCTGAGCCTCTGGCTGAGGATCAAACTGAGGAATGTTGGTTTGATGCGAGGCAAAGATGCAGGCATAGGCGTGAGATGCAACGCAGAAGGACAAATCAGGGACTGAGATGAGAGACTGACACGCCCCTCAGGGAATAAAAGTGGGTGTGTTAGCTCTGAATTCTCGCTTGGGACAACTTGTTAATTTGGGATAGAAGCTTTGACAAATTCTGTGTGTGGCGTTTGCCTGTGATTTATGTTCTTGCTTTATTATCGGACTTGGCAGGCAGCTTGTGGGAGACTGCCAAGGACTTCTCCAGCCAAAGGAATTTAAACCTGTCGTTACTGGTCTTGTCTGCTTGTTTATATTCCTTTGGAAACTTGGACTCTCACCTCGTGGGCACAGGTGAGACATAACAGATAATATTGCCCCCTTGTCATTAATAGTTGTTAAATCATTGAAGTACGATGAGAGATTCCAAAAAATTGAAGAAGAAGATAAACAAAGAGAGGAGAAGATTGGAAACATTGACAGCAGACTAACAGTGGTTGAACAAGATAAAAGTGGGATGCTGAGGTGGGAGATGGACAGATCAGAATTCTATCTTAGATTTCAAAATATAGAGGAAGAAAAAGGACAAAACCTAGCTGAGATTATGATAGAAATTCTGGCTGAAGCCTTGGAAATAACAGAGGAAAAGATGATGGATGGAGTAGATGAGGTATACCAAGTCTTTACAAGATATGCGATGAGAAACAACTTACCAAGAGAAGTTCACATCAGATTTACAAAAAAATCCATTAAAACACAAATATTACAAGTGGCAAGAGAGAAGATGTTGAAATATAAAGGCAAGGAGATTGTGGTTTTAAAACAAATACCTAGAAGAGTGAGAGAGATGAGAAGAGAATATCGATTCCTGACTAAAATGTTATTGAAAAAGGAGGTGAATTACAGATGGCTGATTCCAGAAGGACTAATGTTTACATGGCAAGAACAGAGACATAGAATTGATTCAATTGAGAAAGCAGAACTTTTCTATGCAGAATTTTTTGGAAGGAGAGAGGAAGAGGCAGAAAAAGAGGTCTCACTAATTGAATTCCAAGAGGACCAAATGGGGACTGAAAAAGAGGAAGGCGCAGTAGGTGGACAGGTGGAGATTAAAGAACAACGTGAACCAAGATCTACCAGAGCTGTCAAACCTAATTACAAGATATAACCATGGAAGAGAAAAAACTGATTACAATGAATATAAATGGACTTAATTCAGCTGTTAAAAGAAGGAAAATTTTTCACAAATTAGAGAAATTAAAATTTGATATAATTTGCTTACAAGAAGTACATATCAAAAAAGAAAATATGAACAATTGTTGGTACAGCCAAAATTAGGGAAAATATTTACTTCTTTGCCTCAATGTAAGAAAAGAGGAGTGGTTTTATACATTAAAGAGGCTATCCCAGCAAAATTGATTTATACTGATGAAGATGGAAGAGTATTAATGGTGGAAATAATGGATAATAATATGAAAACACTCCTGATTGCAATTTATGCTCCGAATGATAAACAAGAATTCTACAAAAAATTACACATGAAAATAATTGGACTGGACTATGTCAATATAGTTATGATGGGAGATTTTAATGGAATTGTAGACAATAAACTGGACTATACAGCAACAACAACAAAGCAAAACAGAAAGACTCTCCCTAAATCCTTTTTTTAAATGACAGATGAATTAAATTTAAAAGATATATGGAGAGAAAGAAATGCTAAAACCAAGCAATATACTTTTTATTCAAATAGACATTTATCATGGTCCAGATTAGATATGATATGGATCTCAACAGAACTAATATCTAACGTTCAAGAAACAAACCTTGAAACAAGTACTTGGGCAGACCATAATCCAATGACAATTAAATGGAAAGGACAAAAAAAAAAGATCGAGATGGACGTTAAATAATACTATTTTAAAGGAAAAAGATTTTACACAATGGATGGAGAAAGAATTGGCCTTTTTCTTTAGAGAAAATAAAAAAGAAGATACTTCAATTCAGAATGTCTGGGACACAATGAAGGCATATGCTAGAGGCTTGATAATAGACTATATAAGAAAAAAGAATATCAGGAAAAGGCAAGCCACTAAAGTTTTAGAAGATGAGTATAAAAGACTTGAAAAAGAACTACAGAAAATGCCACAGAAAAAAGACATTAAACTAAAATTGGACATAATTAAACATAAAATGGGCCAAATAGAGAAAGAAGAATTGGCACAGAAAATTAGAAGTGCTAAACAGAACTATTTTGAAGATGCAAATAAACCAGGTAGATGGTTAGCATACAAATTGAGAAAGGAGAAAGAATCAAGGAAAATATCACGGTTAATAGATGATCAAGGCCAGGTTTGCTATGGTAATAAAGAGAAAAAGGAAATTATTCGAGACTTCTATGGGCAACTATATAAGCAAGAGACTATTGATGAGGAAAAAGTCAAACGGTATCTACAGAATGCTAATCTACCCAAGATACCTAAAGAGACTGAAAAAATGTTAGAAAGTAATATAACAATGATGGAATTAACTGAAGCACTTGAGAAGCAAAATAATGGGAAAGCACCAGGTCCAGATGGGCTTCCGGCAGAATTTTATAAAACACTACAAGAATCATTGAGCATTCCACTGCTAGAAGTCATGAATGAAGCTATGTTAAAGAAGATGATACCTGAAACATGGTCAGAAGCGTATATTACACTTATTCCAAAAGAAGAGGCTGATCCATTGCAAATTAAGAATTATAGACCTATTTCTTCACTAAACGCAGACTATAAAGTCTTTGCTTCAATTTTGGCAGAAAGACTTAAAAAATACTTAAATAACTGTATTCATCCAGATCAAAATGGATTTCTGCCAAAGAGACAAATCAAAGACAATATGAGAGTAATCCTGGACATTTTGGAATATTATGAGGCACATCCCGAAAAGCAAATGGCTTTGATATTCTTAGATGCTCAAAAGGCATTTGATAATGTGAATTGGAGATTTATGTTACTATTATTGGAACAGATGGGTTTTGCCAGAAAATTTATCCAAGCAATAGAAGCCATATACCATAAGCAAAGGGCAAAGGTAATGATAGAGGGAGAATTCACAGATTCTATTAATATAAGAAAAGGTACAAGACAAGGATGCCCTCTATCACCTTTGCTATTTGTACTGACTTTGGAAGTGTTGAATAGAAATATTAGAGATGATAAAAGCATAAAAGGAATGAAAATTAAAAAGGAAGAATTTAAATTGCAAGCCTTTGCGGATGATCTGGCCTTTATTTTGGAAGACCCTTTAGAAACAGCTCCAAAATTATTGGAAAAGATAGAGTCATATGGTGAGGTGGCTGGTTTGAAAATAAATAAAGTTAAAACAAAGATTTTGATAAAGAATATGTTACTAAGACAAAGAGAAGAACTGGCAGACCTATTGAAAATTCAAGTCACCAACAAGGTCAAGTATTTGGGGATATATCTGACACCAAGATGTAGTACATTAAAAGAGAACAATTATATTAAACTTAAACAACAGATAGCGTTAGACTTGAAGAAATGGGAAAATCTACAACTATCACTAATAGGGAGAATCTCAACAATCAAGATGAATATCCTACCCAGAGTCTTATACTTGTTTCAAACAATACCAATCAGGCTTGGAAAAGACTATTTTGAAGATTTAAACAAAATTGTGCTGAAATATATATGGCAAGGTAAGAAAGCGAGAATAAAGTTAAAACTTTTACAAGATGCCAGAATTAGAGGAGGTTTTGGTTTGCCTGATTGGGAGTTGTATTATCAAGCTGCAAATTTGATGTGGGCCAAGGAATAGATAACACTGAGAAAGATTAGATTGTTGACATTAGAAGGTCATGATTTGTTGTTGGGCTGGCATGCCTTTTTATGGTATAAGGGAACTAAAATGCAGGGCTATTTTAGAAGACATTATATACGGGAGTCTCTGTGGTTAAATTGGGAGAAGATCAAAAGACAATGTTATTTGAAAATTCCAGTTTGGTTATCGACTATTGAAGCATTTTCCTATCCTATAATTTATAAGAAGGAACAAACAGATATGGGGAAATACTGGATGAAAAGGGTGAACTTAAATTGATGCAAAACTTAGAGGAACAAGGTATAAAGATGAATTGGTTTTCATATGCGCAAATACATTCAAGGTATGATGAAGATCTCAAAACAGAAGGATTTTATGATAAATTGACTGATTTAGATAAGATCTTGACAGGTACTGATGAAAAGGTGATTAAAAATTATACAGCTATTTACTGGAAATTAAATTAGAGGAAGAACAAGTCAAAGAAACTATGATTGCTTGGGGGAAGAATTTTGGATATGGGATTGATTTAGAGAAATGGCAAAAATTGTGGTCTCAAAATTATAAAATGACAATGTCAACAGCATATAAAGAAAATTTGTATAAGATGTTTTACAGGTGGCACTTTCCCCCGACAAGGATAGCAAGAATGTTCAAGAATAAATCTGAAAAATGCTGGAAATGTCATCAGATACCTGGCTCATATTACCATATGTGGTGGACTTGCGAGGACGCTAGAAAATACTGGACTAAAATTCGCATGTGGTTGGAAAAAATGACAAAGAAACACATAGATTTGAAATCAGAGATCTTTTTATTGGGAATCTTACCTGATACATATAATAAAGATTTGAAATACCTGATTGTAAATGTATAAACAGTGGCTAGGATTGTATTTGCTAAAAACTGGAAAAATGAGAAAATACCATTACAGGAAGAAATTATTAAGAAAATATTGGAATGTGCTGAAATGAGTAGATTGACGTTTGAAATTAGAGAACAAGAGGATAAACAATTCTATAAAATTTGGGACCTTTTCTATCAATGGTTGGATGATAAAATACAATAATAGAATATTTAGAATTTTAGATAATAATGAATATATAAAGAGATTTTTTTTTCTTTTTTATTTGATATCACATCTATAAAATGTCTTCAGGATAGATTTGGTATGATTATATGATTTGTTATAAAATAAATTAAGTAAATTATAGTTATCTTGCAAAGTATGAATGAATAAAATCATAGTCAAATGATTGTTTAATAGTGATACTAGGGTATATAATTTCTGATTGATAATATGAGTTATTATGTAATGTAACTGTAATTGAGACTACGAAATGAATGCACAAAAACTGGTAAACCAACCGACACACTGTTTGTATATTTATGAAAGAAAGCTGGATGTTTTTATGTTTTGTTTGTTTTGTTTGTCTTAACAACTAATAAAATGGTTTTTTTTTTAAAAAAAAAGGAGAGCGTAGCGGAGCCTCTGGCTGAGGGTCAAACTGAGGAATGTTGGTTTTTAAAAAAAAACAAATTTTATTAATTTTTTAAAGACAAACAAAACATAAGACATAAAAGCATAAAACCTCCTTTCTAAAAGTTACTTATAGGTTTTAACCAGGCAAATAAAACTGTTAAGTTTGAGCAATGAGAGGCTGAACCAGAGCATGTGTGCAACAATACTTTATTTTACAATAAAGGGCTGACCGTGCTTGCCACGCCTGGAACTGGCTCGCAGCAATCAGCAACCGGTTGGACCCCGCAGCCTGCTTTTATAGCTGGCTGCTGGGGAGAACCAACCAATGGGAATGGGGGAATAACGCCCACATAAAGTGAGTGGACCTGAGTGAGAACTCCTTGAGTCCTCAGGACATAACACCCCTTCCCCCCAGATGCGAACATGCATAGTCCTTGAGGTAGACGGGGGGTTTGTGTTGGCGCCCGGAACGGCGCAACTCGGGAACATTGTCTGTCTGTTCGGTATCAGTCTGTGATGGTCGAGCCGGCATAGTGTCGCCAACACTCTCTCTGGACTGGGCATCCTCGGAAACCACCGGGTTGGTTACTGGGGTCGAGCTCTCGTGGGTTGGATCAGGCTGGTCAACTCTCTGGGCGCTGTTGTCCGAGTTTGGGCTGACCGGAACGACCGCTGGTGCAGACTGGTCGCTGGGTACGATGTGGCTGGGCGGCGGATGAGGCGGTTCCCCTTCGACTGGAGACTCTGGATTCTTGTTGGCAAGGGTGCTGAGGCGCCTTCTAAGCTGGTCTATGTGTCTCCTCCAGACGCGACCATCCTCCAGCCTGACTCTATACGATCTCGGCCCGGTGATGGCGATGACCTCGCCTGGAATCCAAAGTGGGTCCCCAGCGAAATTCCTTGCGAATATCGGCTCCTGTAACATAAAATGTCTAACCCCCGAAGTAGAAGCGAGGGGAGAGTCAGGGCAGTATTGTGGGTGCAATCTGTCCAATACAGTCCTCAGGCGCCGGCCCATCAGAAGTTCCGCTGGGGACTTATTGGTGACTGCACAGGGGGTTGAGTGCTGGCTCATCAGGAACCGTGCGAGTTTGTGGTGCCAGTCATCCCTGCCAAACCTAGCGAGGGCCTCTTTGGTGGTCCTGACGGCCCTTTCAGCCAACCCATTACTGGCAGGGTGAAATGGGGCTGTGAAAATGTGGCGAATGCCCAGGTTGGCAGCAAAACGGCTGAATTCTACTGATGCGAACTGTGGGCCATTATCGGAGACAATGGAGTCGGGTAGTCCATGTGTAACGAACAGGCGCGTTAACACGTTGGTGATTGCTAGTGTGGTGGTCGTGGATAGCTGTGCCACGTCTATCCATTTGGAATAAGCGTCCACGACCACTAGGAACATCTTTCCATGCACGGGGCCGGCCAGATCGATATGGATTCTAGACCAAGGGGCGCTGGCGCTCTCCCATCTGGTAGGGGTGGCGATGGGGGGAGCAGGACGGGATTCCTGGCAAATGCTGCAGGAACTTACCCAATTGACAATGTCCTCGTCTAGACCCGGCCACCACACGTAGCTGCGTGCTAATGCCTTCATTCTCACGATGCCGGGGTGTCCCTCGTGCAACGCCTCCAGGACTCGGGTACGCAGCGAGGTCGGAATGACCACTCGAGTGCCCCACAGTAGACAACCCTGCAAACTGGACAGCTCCTGCATGCGAGTCTTAAAGGGTGCGAATTTGTTATCAACGTTGCCTCCCGGCCACCCCCTCCTCACCCAGTCGAGCACCTGGGCGAGCGTTTGGTCTGCCTTGGTTTTAGCGGCGATGTCAAGGGCGGTGATGGGCAGGTCCAACTGGGTGATTTCGAAAATGGCGTTGACAGGAGCTGGGTCTTCAGCCGGAGCGGGTAAGGGGCAGCGACTGAGAGCGTCGGCGTGGGATAGAGTTTTGCCCGGGTGGTGAATAAGTTTGTATGAGTAGGCCGCTAGGAAAAGTGTCCACCTTGTCATCCTAGGGGAAAGGACTTGAGGTGTCTGTTTGTCGCCGGCCAGTAGGCCCAGGAGGGGCTTATGGTCGGTGACCAGTTCGAAGAAGTGGCCAAAAAGGAATTCGTGAAACTTTTTCACGGCTGCAACAGCTGCTAGGGCTTCCTTGTCTATTTGGCTGTAATTTCGCTCCGTGGCCGAGAGCGTCCTGGAGAAAAAGGCGATGGGGGCCTCGGCGCCATTGGGGAGTCTGTGACTAAGGACCGCCCCAATTCCAAAAGGGGATGCGTCTGCTGCCAGTACTAAAGGAAGGTTGGGGTCGAATTGGATGAGCACTGCCTCTGACGTAAGTAGTGATTTGACGGCGTTAAACGCCTGGTCTTCTTTGTGCCCCCAGTGCCACGGTGACTTTTTGTCTAGTAATCTGTGTAGGGGTTCGGCTACTGAGGCTTTATGGGGCAAGAAGGATGCATAAAAGTTCAGCAGCCCCAAGAAAGCTTGTAGCTCCGTTTTGGAGGTTGGTGTGGGAGCTTCGTGGATTGCCCTAACCTTGGACTCCAGGGGGTGAATGCCAGAGGCGTCAATTTTATAACCCAGAAAGTCCACCTGTCTAGTGGCAATGGCGCATTTTTCTTTTTTTAACTTGAGGCCATGCTGTCTGAACCTCTCTAACACTGCTCGCACTCTCTGGAAGAGTTGGGGTCTGTCCCTGGCCGAGACCAAGATGTCGTCGAAGTAGGGTACTACACCAGGGAGGCCCTGTAAAATCCGCTCCATGAGGGATTGAAAAATACCCGGGGCAACACTTACGCCAAATTGGAGACGCTTGCATCGGAAGGCACCCCTGTGAGTGACGATGGTCTGAAGTTCCGCTGTTTGGTTATCAACAGGGAACTG
>NW_020769481.1:316760-354466 GCF_900518735.1 Pseudonaja textilis | reverse complement strand
AGCTTATACAGTGCTGGGTTGTAACACCTCCAGCTCACTTCCCATAACCATTCCCCCCTCCTCCCCCCATTACTTATGACAGCCAAAAGATGCAAAGCAAAGGGAGAAAAATCTTGAAGGCTGACATTCGGCCCTCCTAGAAAAGAGACGTTTGTCCTAAAAAAGATAAAAATAGAAGGTAATAGAAAATATACATGTAACAGCAACATACTAATTTTTAGGGTTTATCAGGATATTTAGTACGAAATGCCTTGATAAGTGTAGGAGCTCTAACATCCTTCTCATTCACCCACTCAGCCTGGGAAGGAGGAAAATGTTTCCAAGCAACCAAACACTGGAGTCGACCCCTTCATTTTCGAGAATTCAAAATTTCTTTAACTTCAAAATGTTGTTCACCTTCAATTAGCAATGGTACAGGGGGATCAACCTGAGTTGGTCTCAAGTTGGAGGTATGTTCAAGTTTTAACAAACTAACATGGAAAACAGGGTGGATCCGTCAAAGAGTTTTTGGTAATTTCAGTTGGACAGCCACAGGGTTCACAATTCGTTCAATTGAGAAAGGTCCAACATACTTAGGTCCAAGCTTTTTTGACTTTTGTGTAGTCTGCAAATATCTGGTGGACAAAAAGACCTTGTCACCCACTTGATATGGTTTTTGTGGACTTCTCTTTTTATCTGCAAATTTTTTATGAGCTTGATGAGCATCATCTAATGCTTTACGGGTAACCGGCCAGGTAAGCTGGAGCTGTGTTATCCATTCATCTAATGACTGAATGTTAAGTTTCTCCCGTGGAAGCTCTGGTATGGGTACAAAGTCTTGTCCTGAAGCTACTTTAAATGGAGTAAACCTAGTACTACTATGTACTGAATTATTATATGCCACCTCAGCGAATGGCAATAGGTCAGCCCAATTATCTTGCTGATAATTTATATAACATTGAAGATATTGTTCCAATACTGAGTTAGTTCTCTCACAAGCCCCATTGGTTTGTGGGTGGTGGGCGGAGCTTAAGCCCTGGGTGGAGCCCAATAATTTCAGGAACTCCTTCCAAAAGTTTGAGGTAAACTGGACATGCCTGTCTGAGATTATGCGTTCAGGAACTCAATGTAACCTGTAGATATGTAAAATAAACAGTTTAGCCAACGTTTTCACAGATGGGATTTTCGGACAAGGTATGAAATGTACCTGTTTGGAAAACAAATCTGTTACTACCCAAAAAACTATATTCCCCCCACTTTCAGGTAATTCCACTATAAAATCCATAGATATTTCCTTCCATGGAGCCATTGGTCTAGCCACATTTTGTAGTAAGCCTGCTGGTTTACCAGGAGGCCGTTTGGCTGAGGCACAAATAGGACAACTAGCTACATAAGTCTCAATGTCCTTTTTCAAGGTAGGCCACCAAAATTGCCTTTTAACTAAGTGTAAGGTTTTCACAAATCCAAAATGACCAGCGGTTTTAGAGTCATGAGCTTGCTGTAATGTTTGGTTTCTCAGCTTCGCTGGCACATATAATTTGGCCCCCACCCATGCCAATCCATCTATAACCGTACAGTTATTTGCGTGAGCAAGGAACCAATCATCAAGTTTTAGAGCATCTCTTAACTGTGCAGTTAAATCATTTGATAAATCAACCTCCTTCTTTTTCTGGGCTCTGGTAACCACTGGAGCTGCCAACTGTTTGGTTGGGACAATCGGCCGTACCACTTCTTGGTGAGCACTATTATATTGAGGTAATCTAGATAAAGCATCCACCATGAAGTTCTTCCCCCCTGGAATGTACTTCAATGAAAAATTAAAGCGCTTAAAGTACTGTGCCCAGCGAACTTGCTTGGGAGACAGCTTCCGAGGCATTTTCAAAGCCTCCAAATTTTTATGATCCATCCACACCTCAAATGGGTGTTTTGCCCCTTCTAAGAAATGCCTCCAGGTTAACAGAGCCCAACAAACTGCAAAAGCTTCTTTTTCCCAGACGGCCCTTCTTCTTTCGGTTTCCATTAGTTTATGGCAGGGGTGGGCAAACTACGACCTGTGGGCCACATCCGGCCCATTGGTCTTTTTAATTCGGCCCGCCGAGGATTGGGGCGCCCGGTTGGAGCACCCAAACGGGAGCCGGGAAACAACAGATCCAGGCCGGATGACGGCTTGGCGGCTGCACAGGGCAGCCAACAGCAGAGGGGAACGGAGGACAGTCCACCTGCCGGCCGAAGGGAGAGAGACTCGCCAGCTGCCCAAGGTGACGGGGGAACCCCACTGGCAACTGCGGAGCAGCGGGCAGGCGTGGGTGACTATGGGCGGGGATGGACTGATGGATGGATGGGGCAGCAGGCCTTGCTGGCTGCCTGCCTTCCACGCTGGCAAAGGGAGAGTTTGGGGCGTCCAGGCGTGGATGCATGCTGCCTCTCCATCCCTGGAGAGCATCGAGCCCAGGGTGGTGGGCGGTGGCTTCAGCACTTGCCGGGTGGATTTCTCCCATATTCAGGACCGGTGCAGTGGTATCTGACATCCGGGGCTCGCGTGTGTGTTTTGGGTCTCCCCCTTTTTGCAAGGGGAGGTGTGTTACTCGGTTCTCCTGGGCTGACGACTGACCTCTTGCCTTTATTTACGCCAAAGGGAGTGGGAGGTTGGGGGGTGGGGAATGGTCTTGCCGTGGCTGGGTGGGGAGCATGCTTGCAGGGCTGCTCGGGAGGAGATCTGGGGGTGCCCGGCTCCCCAAAGTACCCTAGTTATTTCTTGTGTACATGTTTGTGTGTGTGTAGTGACAGCTCTGATGATGTCATATGCCGCTACGACCTCCGTTCTCCGCATGTTCATTTTGTCCCTTCCGTAAAGAATCTTTCGCTGTCAATCCGGACCGTTGGAGAGAATTGTGCTAAGATTTCCACAATTCCCACCCTACATGGACTGGGCTCCGTTTCCAGCCATGAACAGTTTTGCAAGAGCATCTGCTTGACCATGCTAACTATGAAAACGGGCGGGGTTTACACCAGGGGTGTTTCCTCAGGAGAGAACCTCTCTTGATCGCTGTTCAAGGTAGGGTCTGACTGACTGACAGAGGGTGGATTTTGCGGTTTCTGCATTGACCCCCCCCCCCCCCCCGAGCCTTTTCAAAGCATCTCAACTACAGTGCCCATGATCTCCAGTAAGAAGAGTTTGGGATAATGGGATAAAGTTAGGCACGCTTGGAAAGTACCCTAGAGCAAAGGCCTGCTTGACATTCTTATATTTATATAATAAAACCTTACTGGCAATGGAAGCCATTACAGAAAAAAGAAAGAAAAAAGGACCTTTTTTCTGTTTATGTTTGATATGTACCTTAAGAAAAAAGGACCTTTTTTCTGTTTATGTTTGATATGTACTGTTAACAAATGCAGTTTTTTATATGTATCGTATCTTGTAGTGACCCGGCCCGTCTGTCAAATTTTAAAAGTCAATGAGGCCCCCAAGCCAAAAAGTTTGCCCACCCCTGCTTTACGGGAAGTATATGCACACAGTTGCAGAGTCCCCGTCTCGTTTGCTTGTAGTAACACTGCCCCGACTGCTACGTCACTCGCATCGGCTTGGATTACAAAAGGAGCATCCATGTCCAGGTGCTTGAGTACTGGTTCAGCAGCAAACAGTTGTTTCAGCTTCTCAAAAGTGGCTAGACATTCCATGGACCACTCCAGGGGTTTACTAGGCTTCGGTTTCACCTCCCCTTTGGTTTTTAGGAGATTTGTGATAGGCATTGCAATCTTCGCAAAAGCAGAGATAAATTGACAGTAAAAATTAGCGAATCCCAAGAAACTTTGAAGTTGTTTCCTGGTGTGGGGAGGGGCCCATTCCAAAATGTCACGAACCTTCCCCGGATCCATCTCTATGCCATCATGTGAGATGCGATAACCAAAATAGTCAATTTTTTCCTGGTGGAATTCACACTTGGACAACTTTGCATACAGCTCAGCAGCTCAAAGTTTTTCCAGAACTGACCACACTAGTTTCACACGTTCATCATGAGTCTCCGTGTAGATAAGAATATCATCAAGATAAACCAACACCCCTTTGTATAGATGTTCATGTAACACCTGATTGATCATTTGCATGAATACTGCAGGGGCCCCCTGTAGGCCAAATGGAAGAACGTTGAATTGGAAACAACCCATTGGGCAGTTAAAAGCAGTTTTCCATTCATCCCCTTCCTTAATTCGAACCCGGTAGTATGCTTCTCTGAAGTCAAGTTTTGTAAAAATTTTCCCTTTGGCCAAGTGCGCCAACATATCCTTCATTAAGGGGAGGGGGTACACGTTCTCCACTGAAATAGCGTTCAGGTTTCTATAGTCAACAAATAAATGAAGGGAGCCATCTTTCTTTTCACAGAACAATACTGGGGCTGCTACCCGTGGTCTAGCGGGTTGGATGAAACCACATTCCAAATTCTTCTCGATAAATGACTGCAGCTCTTCTAGCTCCCGTGGTGTCATCAAGTACAGTTTCAGTTTTGGGAGTTTCACCCTGGGTAGAATTTCAATACTGCAATCTGTTGAACGATGGGGGGGAAGCTCATCAAAGACCTTTTCACTGAATACCTCCTTTAAGTCCCAATATTCCTCCGGAATTTTCTCCTCCCCCTTCAGGTTCTTGGTGCCAGTAGAGGCCAGTTCAGTGGGATTCTTGAGTTTCGGTTGAGATTGCCCCTCCCCTTCTGGGAGCTGGTCAGTACATATGCGCAATGACCCTCTCCTCCAATCAACATGGGGGTTCCATTTCCGGAGCCAGGGCAACCCCAGTATTAGGGGCCGCTCCATCCCAGGAGCCACAATAAAACACAAAGTCTCTCTATGCTTGGACTTCCAGTTTGCAGGGCTTTGGCGGCAGGCAGGAATCCGCGATCATGCACAGTTTCTGCCTGGGCTCGCCGCTGAAGTGTCCCGAGCCAGTCTGGTTTCGGGGCTAAGCCACCTTGTAGAGGTGGTGAAGAGGGGGGAGATCCCAGCAGGGTCAAGGGAAGCCGTATCTTTCCTCCTCAGCTGGCTAAACTCCCTTTCCCCAAGGCGAATGAGCGGCAGTCAGAAATGGCCGCCTCAAAGAAGCACTCAGCCAGAAAAGAAAGTGCATGAGGAAGTTAAGAAGTGAAAGTTTTGGCTGACCAGGATAAGAAGCAACATCCAAGGTATCCTGGAATTTAAATTTTTAAAAAGGATACATCACTCCCAAAGAAGATTCGGAAGCAGTGAATGAAAGTGAAAAGGGAAAGTTTTTTTCTTTCACTCTCCTTCCTTACGTTGACAATGAACAGAGATGAATGAGAAATCGGAAAAAATCACTTTGGCATCAAGAGGTAATTAAACTGGATAATTAAATGTCAAGGGGACAATTAGGATTTCTGAACATTAAAAAAATATATATTTTTGCTGTAAGTGGGAAGGGAGAGGAAAAGAATAAGAGTAGGATTTGGAAGGAGGAGACTGCCTGGAATTTAAAAGAATCTGATTAAATTCTAACAAGACTTCTAAAAGATACATTTTAACCGGAACTTTGTAACTAAATAGCAACCCCAGGAAGAGAAACTGAAAAAAGAAGAAAGTGTTAAAAGAAACAGCTTGTGTGTATTTGGATTGCTTGGTGACTTCGGGACTTTTGGAAATTATATTTGAATGACTAAAAACAATTGGGTGGTTGTTTGAAAATTTTTTTTACAATGGCATCACTTGTGGATGAACTGAAAATGGAATTTAAAAAATATAAAGAAGAGGAACAAGAAGGGAAGGGCTCTCTTGGCTCCGTTCTTCAATTCTTAGAAATGGCGATTTGTACCTATGAGAAACTACAAGAAAAGACTGCGCAACAAGAATATTGGGACAAAGAAGAAGCCATCTTTGACGAACAAGTAACTTTACTTAGGGAAGAAAGGGGAAAGTGGGGAAAGAGAATGGAGACTTTAAGACCCCAAAAAACAACTAAAAAAGGGGAAAATAAGGTGAAAAGTGGATATAATGTTAGAAAGCAACAGAAAAGGGGAACGCAGAAGAGGGAAAAGGAGGTGGAGAGACAAGGGGGTAAAAGGGGCAGAGAGAAGAAGCAAGGGAGGAAGGAAGGGAAGAGAAGCTACAAAGGTGTGGAGCAAGATGTAAAGAAACAGGACTTATTTAGAGATAATGGGTAAAAATTTAACTGAAAAAGTGATTCTGCAAAGGTACGTAAGATTGTATTGTTATATTTGTATTAGAAATAATGTTAGAAAATTGGAAACAACATATGATTAAAAAGTGGGATAAAATACTCAGTGTAATTCAGTGAAACTTTTGTGAACAAAATAAATGAAATGAAATAAATGAGAGAATTGAACTAGGAAGGAATGGGAACATTTTAATGACATAATGTTTTAAAATATGAGTGAAGTGGGGGGGAAGTAACTATGGAAAGTTTATAAGTGTTCCCATAGAAGTGATACTTATTTGAAAAGTAATGTGTAAAATGTTTAAGATTTAAATGAATATTAATATTAACAATAGATTTGAATTGGCATGGATTGTTGTTTTAATTATATTATATATTTATAATCTTTTCTCTTTTTAAAATATAGTGTGTAACTTTAGAATGTACTAAGCAGAATCCGAATGGAAGTTATGTATTATACTAAGTGTAATAAATTTAGGCGAAAGATATAAAGGCGTCATACTCCAATCAGTGATTACAGGAGAAATTTTGTTTAAAGATAATAGACAGCTGGAAACAGGGCAGACAAAGAATATAAGTATAATGATCTGAATTGAGATGAAATGAATAAAATAAAATTAAGAAAGTTAAGAGAGGGGAGAAGCTATATAGAAAATGTAGAATGGTAATAAGATATGGAATGGTATATAAAATGAACATGAATTTGAATTTGTGTCTGTACGAAGAGATGTAACCCGGGATCAAGCTGCTTTCAAAAAAGATGTTTTATGTTTTTGTGTTTTATGTTTTGTTTGTTTATGTTTGTTTTCAAAAATCAATAAAAATAAAAAAAAGTCTCTTTATGCTTCCCCATCGTCATTTCTATTGGTTCCATTAGGAAATGTGCAGGGCCACCCCCAGCTACCGATCCATCCAATTGGCAAAAGGCTATGGGCATTTTTAAAGTCTTCAGCCTTAAGCCCATTTTCTCCACTACCTCCGAGCTGATTACACACCTTGTGCACACAGATTCTAACAAGGCCAGCATTTTCCCTTTGGCTCCCGACGTGGGTACCCTTAATCTCACTGGAATGGTCATAGGGCCCTTGTTTGGACTTACCAGTGAGTCGTCTTCCGATTCGGATTCACTCTCTTCAGAAGAGGTTGGAGTTCCCAGCTCCTCTCCTTTCGGAGGGGCGATGTCTACAACCTCCTCTGCTTTAAGCGCCGTTTTGCGCGGCTTTGCTGGGGGTTTTTCAGGTTTTCTTCCTCCTCCTGGTGCCCCCTTTGGTTCTAGCTTAGCACAGCAATCTGCAGCCCAGTGACCGACTTTCCCACATCGGAAGCAAGCAGTGGTCTTGGGTTTTGCCACCATTCCTCCCTTTTGAGGTTTTAAAGCTTCTCAAGGGCTGGTGGGGGAGGATTTGCTCCAACCAAACTCCCCCCCCCCGGCATCTGTTTTGGGTCAGATCAATTTCCACCTCTGCCGCCAGCACGTACCACAGCTGCAGCTCACTGGGGTCTCTTCTGGCAATACAGCTTTTATATACATCTTCATTCAACCCATCTTTAAAAGCTTCTATTGGGGCTCCCTGGGACCAGCCTCGAATATGACACGCCAGCTCTCTAAATTCCTGGGTGTAGTCGGCCACTGATCTCCGCCCCTGATTTATGGTCTTCATCCTAATTCTGGCCTTACGTTCAGCAAGTGGGTCTTCAAACCTGGCCCGCAGCGCAGTCATGAACAGGTCATAATTCATCAGCTGAGGGGCATTATCATTATGCAAAGTCACCACACACTTTGCAGCTGTTCCCTCCAGAGCCCTGGTAACACATCTAACTTTGGCTGCTTCTGAGGAAAAATCCCCTCCATATTCCTCCATATGGCTCCAGACTTGTGCCAGGAAGAATCCTAACTCCTTGGGATCCCCCCCATATTTTACTTCCAACGGGGGCACCTTTGGAGTTCTATGTCTTCTGGCAATTACTTCTCCCCCTGGGGGCCCCTGGGCTGCTGCTGCCTGTTGCACTAGCCCAGGTTGATTTATGGGGGTGGCTACTCTGATTCTTCTGGCTGGGGCTACTTCCCCACCCTCTCTCTCATACCTTTGATCAATTTGAAGTTCTCTGATAGCTTCATTTAGAAGATGCATGGCTTGAGTTAGTAAAAAATTCTTTCTTTCCTTCTCTTGCCATGGCTCCTCTCTTCCACGCCGACCAGTAGTGGTCACTCCTGGTGGAGGCTTTTCCTCAGGATCCTTCCAACTGACTCCCAGGGACCATTTGGGTTTTACAGCTGGTTTTCCCCCAAGATTTAGTTCTGCTAACCAGTTGGTTTCCCTTGCTTCCTCTAGCAGCAGAGAATCTTGCCCTCCAGTTGCTCCCAGGTCTTCTTGGTCGCTGGCTGGATTTGACATTGTGTTCAGATCCCCTCGGAAGAAAAGTTATTATTTCTCCAGGTGGGCTGGTAATGTGGAGATTCAGAATAATGTCAGCTGGTGCTCCATTCAAAATCCAAGAAAGAAATACTTAGACTCTTTTAATCAGAGAAAATATATCTTTTACTCGAAATCAAGTGGTAGCAACAAAAGAATTCTGAATCTGAGAAAATGGGCGCGTAAAACACATATACAAAGTGATGGCAACGTTCCCACCCCCAATAGTTCAATTGGCTCATCCAATTAAAAGTTGTGTATATCATCATGTGGGCATCTCCAGGTGGTGATGAGGCTTCTGTCCGTTGACCTTGACATAGTTGCAGGTGCAAGGGTTGCAGCTGCGCATAGCATAGGATAGAAATCTAAGCAAGAATGTACCCCCGCCCCAGCTTATACAGTGCTGGGTTGTAACACCTCCAGCTCACTTCCCATAACCATTCCCCCCTCCTACCCCCGTTACTCACGACAGCCAAAAGAAGCAAAGCAAAGGGAGAAAAATCTTGAAGGCTGACAAGAATGTTGAGAAAGCACCAGGTCCAGATAGTTTGCCAGCGGAATTTTACAAGACTTTTCAGGAAATATTGAATCTTCATCTTTAAGAAGTTATGAATGAAGTTATGTTGAAGAAAAGAATACCAAAAACATGGTCAGAAGCATACATTACACTTATACCGAAGGAAGGTACAGACCTGCAGCAAGTTAAAAATTATAGACCTATACCTCTGTTAAACTCAGACTATAAAATATTTGCTTCAATTTTGGCAGAAAGACTAAAAAGATACTTAAATAATTTTATTCACACTCATCAAAATGGATTTCTGCCAAAGAGACAAATCAAAGACAATGTGAGAATTATTCTGGACACTTTGGAATATTATGAAGCACACCCTGAGAAGCAAATGGCCTTGATGTTTTTAGATGCACAAAAAGCCTTTGACAATGTGAGTTGGCGATTTATTTTACTGCAGTTGATACAAATGGGCTTTGGTAAAAAATTTATCCAAGCCATTGAAACAATATACCATGAACAAACTGCAAAGGTGATGGTGAATGGAGAATTAACAGAATCTATAGATATAAGAAAAGGGACAAGGCAAGGCTGTCCATTGTCGCCTCTGCTGTTTGTGTTAACATTGGACGTGTTGAACAGGAATATTAGAGAAGAAAGAGAAATAAAAGGAATGAAAATTTAAAAGGAGGATTATAAATTGAAAGCTTTTGCAGACAACCTGGTATTTATATTAGAAGACCCGTTGGAAACAGCACCCAAATTAATAGAAAAAATAGAAGAATATGGAAAAGTAGCAGGTTTGAGAATAAATAAAGATAAAACAAAGATATTAACAAAGAATATGTTAACAAGACGAAAGAAAGAGTTGGAAGAAATTTTAAAAATACAGGTCACAAACAAGGTTAAATATTTAGGGATACATATTACACCAAGATGTAGTACACTGAAGGAAGATAACTATGTTAAACTCAAACAGCAGATTGCGACAGATTTGATAAAATGGGGAAAAAATCATTGATTGGGAGAATATCTACAATTAAGATGAATATATTGCCTAGAGTTTTATATTTATTCCAGACAATTCCTATTTGAAAAGGGAAAGAGTTTTTTGAAGATTTAAATAGAATTCTGTTGAAATATATTTGGCAGGGTAAAAAAGCAAGAATAAAATTAAAACTGTTACAAGATGCAAGAATAAGAGGAGGGTTTGTCTTGCCCAATTGGGAGCTATATTACCAGGCGTCAAGTTTGATGTGGTTAAAGGAATGGATAACACTAAGGAGCAGTAGATTACTGACTTTAGAAGGCCATGACTTGCTGTTGGGATGGCATGCCTTTCTCTGGTATAAGGGAACTAAAACACAGGGGTATTTTAGAAGACATATTCGAGAGGCATTGTTTTTGAACTGGGAGAAGATAAAAAGACAATATTACTTAAAAATTCCAACATGGAAATCAACTATTGAAGCTTTTTCTTATCCAATAATATATAAAAAGGAACAAACAGATATGGTGAGATATTGAATGAAAAGGATGAACTTAAATCTATGCAAGCGTTGGATGAAGAAGGTGTAAAAATAAATTGGTTTTCATATTTGCAAATACAATCTAGGTTTGATAAAGACTCTAAAGCAGAAGGTATTTATGATAAATTGACTGATTTAGATAAAATTTTGATGGGTACTGATGAAAAGGTAATTAAAAAGCTTTATGGACATCTATTAGAATTTAAATTGGAGGAGGAACAAGTTAAAGAAACGATGATTGCTTGGGGGAAAAATTTTGGATATTGGATTGATTTAGAAAAATGGCAAAAATTGTGGTCTCAAAATTATAAAATGACAATGTCAATTGCATATAAAGAACATTTGTATGAGATGTTTTTCAGGTGGCACCTACTCCCAACGAGACTTGTGAGAATGTTTAAGGATACATTGGATAAATGTTGGAAATGTCATCAGATACCTGGTTCATATTACCATATGTGGTGGACATGTTCGGACGCAAAGAAATATTGGACTAAAATCCACGCATGGTTGGAAAAAATGATAAAACAACATATAGACTTTAAACCAGAGATCTTTTTATTGGGAGTCATACCGGACATATACAATAAAGAATTGAAATATTTGATTGTAAATGTTTTAACAGCGGCTAGAATTGTATTTGCGAAGAACTAGAAAAATGACAAAATACCAATGCAGGAGGAAGTTATTAAAAAAATTATGGACTGTGCTGAAATGAGTAAACTGACATTTGAAATTAGAGAACAAGAAGACAAGCAATTTTATATGATATGGGATTTGTTTTATCAATGGTTGGATAAAAAGACATGGTAAGGTAACAGAATAGATAATTTTGTTATCAAAGTTTAATAGACTGATAACAAAATAAAATGTAGACATAACCATTGGTGACAGCATAATATAATATTGATGGAATAAATAGCAGGATAATTAATAATTGATAAATAGATAAGCATATGTTAGTTTGACAGTGTGAGATTGATATAAATTGCGAACAATGATTATGAAAGGATGGCACAAAAGATTCTAAACCAACGGACACACTATATGTACAAAATGTAAGATGGTTTTATGTTTTTTTTTAATGTATTGTCTGTGTATGTTTGTCTTAAAATAAAAAAAATATATAAAAAAAATTCACAGAGGCCTTACCTAACATCCAGACAAGTTCATAATAGAACAGGCTATCCTTCAGATAATTTCAAAACACTTTAAATTATGTTTGGAAAACAACTGGCAGCCATACAAGCCTTTCAAAACAGGAATAATGCAATCCCATTATGATGCACTAAGTTACTTACTGCCTAGCTGCTCTACCTTGCACCAACTGAAGTTTCCAGACTCCTTTCAAGGAGAGCTGGCATACAGCCTGCCAGTCTATCTCTATTTAATGTCACAATGTAAAGACCTCTATCCCTGCCCTTCCTAGCAAAAGCCTCACCTCAGTCAGCTTGTTAAACTACCTGAACATCTTCCAAACATCACCTGCAAATTCATCAGGAGATGTGTAGGGTGGTGACAGCTTCTGCTGTAGTTTTGCTCTAATCAATTTTACTTTTTTACTTTCTTTATTATTGGATTTCTATCACAACTTAGCATTTGCTAACTGCTAACTTTCTTCTCCTTTTTGACTTTTCAACTTTTTAGATTAGAGGCTCCCTTTAGTTATTTTTCTTTTATATATATATATATATATATATATATATATATATATACTCTCCTTTTTAAAAAAACTTCTATTATGTTTTGTCTGGGAAAGGAGGGGGAAAGTGAGAACAAAGAAACTTTGTAACACTGCCAACTAGAGGCTTGAAAATATTTTTTTTATTTTTTATTTTTTTGAAAACAATTTTATTGGTTTTTTAACAAACAAACAAAACAGACAAAACATAAAAACATCAGCTCTCTTCCATACTTATATACAAACAGTGTGTCGGTTGGTTCATCAGTTTTGTGCATTCACTTCGTAGTCTCAACTACAATTATGTTACATAATAACTCTTATTATCAATCCAAACTTATATATCCATATCATTATTAAAAAAAAATCATTTGACTATACTTTTATTTATTCATACTTTATGAGATAACTATAATTTAGGTAATTTATTCTATAATAAATCATATAATCATACCAGTTCTATCCTAAAAAGAACACTTTATAAATGTAGTGCCAAGTGGCAAAAGAAAAAGCAAAAACAAAGATATTCCTTATTACCTAACATTCTAAATATTCTATTTTTGTATTTCATCGTCCAACCATTGATAGAAAAGGTCCCAAATTTTATAAAATTGTTTATCTTCTTGCTCTCTAATTTCAAATGTCAATCTACTCATCTCGGCACATTCCAATATTTTCTTAATAACTTCTTCCTGCAATGGAATTCTCTCATTTTTCCAATTTTTTGCAAATACAATCCTAGCTGCAGTTAATACATTTACAATCAAATATTTCAAGTCTTTACTGTATACATCTGGTAGGATTCCCAATAAGAAAAGTTCCGGTTTCAAATCTATGTGTTTCTTTGTCATTTTTTCCAACCACATGCGGATTTTAGTCCAGTATTTTCTAGCGTTCTCACAAGTCCACCACATATGGTAATATGAACCAGGTATCTGATGACATTTCCAACATTTTTCAGATTTATTCTTGAACATTCTTGCTATCCTTGTCGGGGGAAAATGCCACCTGTAAAACATCTTATACAAATTTTCTTTATAAGCTGTAGACATTGTCATTTTATAATTTTGCAACCATATTTTCTGCCATTTCTCTAAATCAATCCCATATCCAAAATTCCTCCCCCAAGCAATCATAGTTTCTTTAACTTGTTCTTCCTCTAGCTTAATTCCCAATAAGTAACCATATAGTTTTTTAATCATCTTTTCATCAGTACCTGTCAAAATCTTATCTAAATCAGTCTGTTTATCATAAAATCCCTCTGTTTTGGAATCTTCATCATACCTTGAGTGTATTTGCACGTATGAAAACCAATTCATCTTTATACCTTGTTCACCCTTTTCATCTAATAATTCCCCATATCTAACTGTTTGTTCCTTCTTATAAATTATAGGATAAGAAAATGCTTCTATCGTCGATAACCAAACTGGAATTTTCAAATAACATTGTTTTTTATCTTCTCCCAATTTAACCACAAAGACTCCCATATATAGTGTCTTCAAAAATAGCCCTGTGTTTTGGTTCCCTTATACCATAAAAAAGCATGCCAACCCAACAACAAATCATGACCTTCTAGTGTCAACAATCTAGTCTTTCTTAATGTTATCCATTCCTTAACCCACATCAAATTTGCAGCTTGGTAGTACAACTCCCAATTAGGCAGGCCAAAACCTCCTCTAGTTCTAGCATCTTGCAAAAGCTTTAGCTTTATCCTCGCTTTCTTACCTTGCCATATATACTTCAACACAATTTTATTTAGATCCTCAAAATGGTCTTTTCCAAGCCTAATTGGTATTGTTTGAAACAAAAATAAGATTCTGGGTAGAATATTCATCTTGATTGTTGAGATCCTCCCTATTAATGACAATTGTAAGTTTTCCCATTTCTTCAAATCTAGGGCTATCTGTTGTTTAAGTTTAATATAATTATTCTCTTTTAATGTACTACATCTTGATGTCAAATATATCCCCAGATACTTAACCTTGTTCGTAACTTGGATTTTCAGCAAATCTGCCAATTCTTCTCTTTGTCTTAGTAGCATGTTCTTTGACAAAATCTTTGTTTTATCTTTATTTATTTTCAAACCAGCCACCTCACCATATGTCTCTATCTTTTCCAATAGCTTCGAGGCTGTTTCTATAGGATCTTCCAAAATAAAGACTAAGTCATCCGCAAAGGCTTGTAATTTAAATTCTTCCATTTTAATTTTCATTCCTTTTATAGTTTTATCTTCTCTAATATTTCTATTCAACACTTCCAGAGTCAATACAAATAGCAAGGGAGAAAGGGGACATCCTTGTCTTGTGCCTTTTCTTATGTTAATAGAGTCTGTAAATTCTCCCTCTATCATTACCTTTGCTGTTTGCTCATGGTAAATTGCTTCTATTGCTTGAATAAATCTTCTAGCAAAACCCATCTGTTCCAATAAGAGTAACATAAATCTCCAATTCACATTGTCAAATGCCTTTTGGGCATCTAAGAATATCAGAGCCATTTGCTTTTCAGGATGCGCCTCATAATATTCCAAAGTGTCCAAAATTACTCTCATATTGTCTCTAATTTGTCTCTTTGGCAGAACTCCATTTTGATCTGGATGGATAAAATTATTCAAATATTTTTTAAGTCTTTCTGCTAATATCGAAGCAAAAAATTTATAGTCTGCATTTAATAAAGAAATTGGTCTATAGTTCTTAATTTGCAGTGAATCAGCCTCCTCTTTTGGAATAAGTGTAATATAGGCCTCTGACCATGTTTTAGGTATCGTCTTCTTTGACATCGCTTCATTCATAACTTCTAACAGTGGAATGCTCAATGATTCTTGTAATATTTTATAAAATTCTGCAGGCAGCCCATCTGGACCTGGTGCTTTCCCATTATTTTGTTTCTTAAGTGCTTGGCTTAATTCCATCATTGTTATATTACTTTCTAACATTTCTCCAGTCTCTTTAGATATCTTAGGTAAGTTTGCATTCTGCAAGTACTGTTTAACTTTCTCCTCATCAACATTCTCTTTCTTGTATAGTTGTCCATAGAAATCTCGAATAATTTCTTTTTTCTCTTTGTTGCCACAACAAACTTGACCTTGGTCATCTATTAGCTGCGATATTTTCCTCAACTCTTTCTCCTTTCTCAGCTTATATGCTAACCATCTACCTGGCTTATTTGCATCTTCAAAGTAATTCTGTTTAGCATTCCTAATTTTCTGTGCCAGTTCTTCTTTCTCTATTAAGTCCATTTTATGTTTAGTTATGTCCAGTTTCAGTTTGATAAAGTGTGTCGGCTGGGTGAGAAACTTTTTTTTTTTCAACATTTTGAGGCTTGAAAGGACACTTTGATTGCTAGAAGAAATCTGTGTGATTTTTGACAAAACTGAATAAGCGGTGTTTTTTTAAGGGAGACGTCAAAGCGAGGCTTTATTTCTATTTTTTTTTTTTTTGCTACCGGACTTCATTGTTACTTAGTAGATAACCGGACTGGTTTTTTTTTTATTTATATATTTTATTCTCTCTTTGGATTTTTTAATATTTTTTTTTAGGCTAGAGGCTCCCTTTGGTTATTTCTTTCTTTGTATATATATGCATATATTTCTTGTTCTTTTTTTTACTTTAATTACGCTTTTCTGAGAGGAGGGGGGAAAGTGAGAACTAAGAAACTTTGTAACACTGCCAACTAGAGGCTTGAAAATATCTTACCTGAAGTGGAGAGAGATGTGAAAGACTCCTTCTCAAGGACATTCTAATTTGATAAGATAGAGGGAAGAGCGCTGTAGAATATTATTACAGGTGCTCTTCTGGATTTCTATCAACAACTAAATATCTATGGCTTGGCTTTGAAGCTTGTGGGAAAGGGAAGAGAGTCATAACAAGAGCCTTGGACAACTAAACAGAGTGCAGTGTGTTGTCTCTTTTTTTTAGTCCTTTTTTAGTTTCTCTACCCCCCCCCCCACTAGCATTATTGTAAATTTTTATTTTAGCAATGTCTTTATTTTTACTTTTTAATTTCAAGGGGAAGCCTTAGAATTTCTCATTTTTATTTTTTTATTTTTTCATTGGGATTTTTGCTTTTTCTATCCATGTTCTTGGACTATTTTGGCCTCCCTTTTTCCTTTTTTTAATTGAGATCTTCTAGCTGGATTAAGGTGTGAAGAACCTGAAGAAATCTTTTTTTTTCTTGCTTTGTTCTTTTTTATTATTATTACTACTGGGTCTTCTTCTTTTTTCTATTTTTATTTTTTATTGTGGACTATCTTATAATTGGATTAGGGTCAGGAAGAACTTGAAGAATCTTTTCCTTTTTCTTTTTTTTTCTCTTCTCTCCTTTACTACTGAGCTTTTTACTACTGGACTTTTCCACTCTGGATTATAATTGGCTACGTTCCTAATTGGATTAAAATTTGAAAGAATTTGAAGATCTTGAATCATCTAAAATGAGCAGGAAACTCATACCTCCGGGTGCCTCTATATCTACTTCTGCCTCTTCATCATCTGGAGGACAATGTCCAATTCAGGTAATGTTAAAGCAAGACAAAGAGCAAGAAAAAGTAACCTTACAGACGATTATGCAAGGAATTCAAGACCTTAAGATAAAAATAGACATTATTGAACAAAGAACAGGGAAGACTGATGAAAAAGTGGAAAATATCCAACAGATGATGGTGAAGTATGATGAGAGACTCCAAAAAGTTGAAGAAGAGGGTAAATGAAGAGAGGAGAAGATTGGAAATATTGATAGTAGATTAACAGTGGTTGAACAAGAAAAATGTGAGATGCTGAAGTGGGAGATGGAGAGGTCAGAATTCTATCTCAGATTTCAAAATATAGAGGAAGAAAAAGGGCAAGACTTGGCTGCGATAATGATAGAAATCTTGGCTGATGCTTTGGAAATAACAGAGGAAAAGATGATGGATGGAGTAGATGAGATATACCGAGTTTTTACAAGATATGCGATGAGAAATAACCTACCCTGAGAAGTTCACATTAGATTTACTAAAAAATCCATCAAGACACAAATTTTACAAGCGGTAAGGGAGAAGATGTTGAAATATAAAGGCAAAGAAATCTTGGTCTTAAAACAAATACCTGGAAGAGTGAGAGAGATGAGAAGAGAATATCGATTTCTGACCAAAGTGCTAGTGAAAAAGGAGGTGAACTACAGATGGCTGATCCCAGAAGGACTGATGTTTGTATGGCAAGAACAGAGACACAGAATTGATTCAATTGAGAAAGCAGAATTTTCTACGCAGAATTTTTTGGAAGGAGAGAGGAAGAGGCAGAAAAAGAGGTCCCATTAACTGAATCCCAAGAGGAACAAATGGAGATTGAAAAAGAAGAAGGCGTAATAGGTGGACAGGTGGATATCAAAGACCAACATGAACCAAGATGTATGAGACCTGCCAAATCTAAATATAAAATATCATCATGGAAGAGAAAAAACTGATTACAATGAACATAAATGGACTGAATTCAGCTGCCAAGAGAAGGAAGATTTTTCATAAATTAGGGAAATTAAAGTTTGATATAATTTGCTTACAAGAAGTACACATTAAAAAACAACATGAACGATTGTTAGTACAGCCAAAACTAGGGAAATTATTTACTTCTCTGACTCAATGTAAGAAAAGAGGAGTGGTGTTATATATTAAAGAGGCTACCCCAGAAAAATTGATTTATGCTGATGAAGATGGAAGAATATTAATGGTGGAAATGATGGATAATAATATAAAAATACTATTGACTGCAATTTATGCTCCGAATGAAAAACAAGAAGAATTCTACAAAAAACTACATATGAAAATGATTGGACTGGACTATGCTAATATAATTATGATGGGAGACTTTAATGGAATTGTGGACAATAAACTGGACTATATAGCAACAACAACAAAGCACAACAGAAAGACACTTCCTAAATCTTTTTTTAAAATGACAGATGAACTAATTTTAAAAGATATATGGAGAGAAAGAAATGCTAAAACCAAACAATATACTTTTTATTCAAATAGACACTTATCATGGTCCAGATTAGATATGATCTGGATTTCAACAGAATTAATATCTAGTGTCCAAGAAATAAACATTGAAACAAGTACTTGGGCAGACCATAACCCATTGACAATTAAATGGAAGGGACAAAAAAAAAGATCGAGATGGATGTTAAATAATATTATTTTAAAGGAGAAGGACTTTACACAATGGTTTGAGAAAGAACTGGCCTTTTTCTTTAAAGAAAATAGAAAAGAAGATACTTCAATCCAGAATGTTTGGGACACAATGAAGGCATATGCGAGAGGCTTGATAATAGACTACATAAGAAAAAAGAATATTAGGAAAAGGCAAGCCACCAAAGCCTTGGAGGATGAGTATAAAAGACTTGAAAAAGAACTACAGGCTTGAAAATATTTTAGTTGAAGTTGAGAGAACTGTGAAAGACTCCCTTTCAAGGACACTGCAACTTGATAAGATAGAGGGAAGAGCACGGGAGAGTGTTATTACAGGTGTTCTTCTGGATTTCTATCAACAATTGAAGTTTGGCTTTGAAGCTTGTGGAGAAGAGAATTATAACAAGAGCCTTGGATAATTAAATAAAGTGCAGTGTGTTCTTTCTATTTTTTAGTTGTGTTACCCCTCCTTACCAGCTCTACTGTACTCTTTTCTTTAAAAAAAAACAATCTTTATTTTTGCAATATTTCTATTTTTGCTTTTTATTTTAAAGGGAAAGCCTCAAAATTTTTCCTTTTTCTTTTTTCATTGGGATTTTTGCTTTTTCTATCCATACTTTTGGTTTATTTTTATGTTTTTCTTATTTTCATTTTTGAGACTTCTTAATTGGATTAAGGTGTGAAGAACCTGAAGAAATTTTTCTCTCATCTTTTTTTTATTATTATTGGGCTTTTTTCAATTTATTATTTTTATCTTTTTTTTTCTGGGATTACAATTGACTATTTCATAATTGGATTAAGGTTCAGAAGAACCTGAAGAATTTTTCTTTCCTTTTTTTTCTTTTTTTTTACTACCATTGGGCCTTTTACTCTCTACCACTTTTATTTTCTACCTTGGATTATAATTGGCTACTTCACTAATTGGATTAAGGTCTAAAAGAATTTGAAGATTTTGAATCATTCAAAATGAGTAGGAAACTCATACCTTCTGGCGCCTTAACTTCTACTTCCACCTCCCCACCATCTGGAGGACAATGTTTAATTCAGACGATGTTAAAGCAAGATAAAGAGCAAGAAAAAGTGACTCTACAGATGATTATGCAAGGAATTCAAGACCTTAAAACAAAATCAGACACCACTGAAAAGAGAATAGAGAACATTGAACAAAGAACAGAGAACATTGAACAAAGAACAGAGAACATTGAACAAAGAACAGGGAAGACTGATGAAAAAATTGAAAATATTCAACAAATGATGGCGAAGTATGATGAGAGATTCCAAAAAATTGAAGAAGATAAACAAAGAGACAAGAAGATTGGCAACATTGACAGTAGATTAACAGTGGTTGAACAAGATAAAAGTGGGATGCTGAGGTGGGAGATGGACAGATCAGAATTCTATCTCAGATTTCAAAATATAGAGGAAGAAAAAGGACAAAATCTAGCTGAGATTATGATAGAAATACTGGCTGAAGCTTTGGAAATAACAGAGGAGAAGATGATGGATGGAGTAGATGAGGTATACCGAGTTTTTACAAGATATGCGATGAGAAACAATCTACCAAGAGAAGTTCACATCAGATTTACAAAAAAAGCCATTAAAACACAAATATTACAAGTGGCAAGAGAGAAAATGCTGAAATACAAAGGCAAGGAGATTGTGGTTTTAAAACAAATACCTAGAAGAGTGAGAGAGATGAGAAGAGAATATTGATTCCTGACTAAAATGCTATTGAAAAAAGAGGTGAATTATAGATGGCTGATTCCAGAAGGACTAATATTTACATGGCAAGAACAGAGACATAGAATTGATTCAATTGAGAAAGCAGAATTATTCTATGCAGAATTTTTTGGAAGGAGAGAGGAAGAGGCAGAAAAAGAGATTTCACTAATTGAATTCCAAGAGGACCAAATGGAGACTGAAAAAGAAGGCGCAGTAGGTGGACAGGTGGAGATCAAAGAACAACGTGAACCAAGATCTATGAGAGCTGCCAAACCTAATTACAAAATATAATCATGGAAGAGAAAAAACTGATTACAATGAATATAAATGGACTTAACTCAGCTGTTAAAAGAAGGAAAACTTTTCATAAATTAGAGAAATTAAAATTTGATATAATTTGTTTACAAGAAGTACATATTAAAAAACAATATGAACAATTGTTGGTACAGCCAAAATTAGGGAAAATATTCACTTCTTTGACTCAATGTAAGAAAAGAGGAGTGGTTCTATACATTAAAGAGACTATCCCAGCAAAATTGATTCATACTGATGAAGATGGAAGAGTATTAATGGTGGAAATAATGGACAATAATATGAAAACACTCCTGATTGCAATTTATGCTCCAAATGATAAACAAGAAGAATTTTACAAAAAATTACACATGAAAATAATTAGACTGGACTATGTTAATATAGTTATGATGGGAGATTTCAATGGAATTGTAGACAATAAATTGGACTATACAGCAACAACAATAAAGCAAAATAGAATGACTCTCCCTAAATCCTTTTTTAAAATGATAGATGAAATAAATTTAAAAGATGTATGGAGAGAAAGAAATGATAAAACCAAACAATATACTTTTTATTCAAATAGACACTTATCATGGTCCAGAATAGATATGATTTGGATCTCAACAGAATTAATATCTAACATTCAAGAAACAAACATTGAAACAAGTACTTGGGCAGACCACAATCCAATGACAATTAAATGGAAAGGACAAAAAAGAAGATCGAGATGGACGTTAAACAATACTATTTTAAAGGAAAAAGACTTTACACAATGGATGGAGAAAGAATTGGCCTTTTTTTTAGAGACAATAAAAAAGAAGATACTTCAACTCAGAATGTCTGGGACACAATGAAGGCATATGCTAGAGGCTTGATAATAGACTATATAAGGAAAAAGAACATTAGGAAAAGGCAAGCCACTAAAGTTTTAGAAGATGAGCATAAAAGACTTAAAAAAGAACTACAGAAAATGCCACAGAAAAAAGACACTAAACTAAAATTGGACATAATCAAACATAAAATGGGTCAAATAGAGAAAGAAGAATTGGCACATAAAATTAGAAGTGCTAAACAGAACTACTCTGAAGATGCAAATAAACCAGGTAGATGGTTAGCATATAAATTGAGAAAGGAGAAAGAATCAAATAAAATATTGCAGTTAATAGATGATCAAGGCCAAGTTTGCTATGGCAATAAAGAGAAAAAGGAAATTATTCGAGATTTCTATGGGCAACTATATAAGCAAGAGAATATTGATGAAGAAAGAGTCAAACAGTACCTACAGAATGCTAATCTACCTAAGATACCTAAAGAGACTGAAAAAATGTTAGAAAGTAATATAACAATGATGGAATTAACTGAAGCACTTAAGAAGCAAAATAATGGAAAAGCACCAGGTCCAGATGGGCTTCCGGCAGAATTTTATAAAACACTACAAGAATCACTGAGCCTTCCATTGCTAGAAGTCATGAACAAAGTTATAGCAAAGAAGAAAATACCTAAAACATAGTCGGAAGCCTATATTATACTTATTCCAAAAGAAGAGGCTGATCCATTGCAAATTAAGAATTAGACCTATTTCTTTACTAAATGCAGACTATAAAATTTTTGCTTCAATTTTGGCAGAAAGACTTAAAAAATACTTAAATAACTTTATTCATCCTGATCAAAATGGATTTCTGCCAAAGAGACAAATCAAAGACAACATGAAAATAATTCTGGACACTTTGGAATATTATGAGGCACATCCCGAAAAGCAAATGGCTTTGATGTTCTTAGATGCCCAAAAGGCATTTGATAATGTGAATTGGAGATTCATGTTATTGGAACAGATGGGTTTCACCAGAAAATTTATTCAAGCAATAGAAGCCATATACTATAAGCAAACGGCAAAGGTAATGATAGAGGGAGAATTCACAGATTCTATCAATATAAGAAAAGATACAAGACAAGGATGCCCACTATCACCTTTGCTATTTGTATTAACTTTGGAAGTGTTGAACAGAAATATTAGAGATGATAAAAGTATAAAAGGAATGAAAATTAAAAAGGAAGAATTTAAACTGCAAGCCTTTGTGGATGATTTGGCCTTTATTTTGGAAAACCCTTTAGAAACAGTTCCAAAATTATTGGAAAAGATAGAGACATAAGGTGAGGTGGCTGGTTTGAAAATAAACAAAGATAAAACAAAGATTTTGACAAAGAATATGCTACTAAGACAAAGAGAAGAACTGGCAGATCTATTGAAAATTCAAGTCACGAATAAGGTTAAGTATGTGGGGATACATTTGACACCAAGATGTAGTACATTAAAAGAGAACAATTACATTAAACTTAAACAACAGATAGCGTTAGATTTGATGAAATGGGAAAATCTACAATTGTCATTAATAGGGAGAATCTCAACAATCAAGATGAATATCCTACCCAGAATCTTATACTTGTTTCAAACAATACCAATTAGGCTTGGAAAAGACTATTTTGAAGATTTAAATAAAATTGTGTTGAAGTATATATGGCAAGGCAAGAAAGCGAGAATAAAGTTAAAACTTTTACAAGATGCTAGAATTAGAGGAGGATTTGGTCTGCCTAATTGGGAGTTGTACTATCAAGCTGCAAATTTGATGTGGGTTAAGGAATGGATAACATTAAGAAAGACTAGATTGTTGACATTAGAAGGACATGACCTGTTGTTGGGGTGGCATGCTTTTCTATGGTATAAGGGAACTAAAATACAGGGCTATTTTAGAAGACATCATATACGGGAGTCTTTGTGGTTAAATTGGGAGAAGACTAAAAGACAATGCTATTTGAAAATTCCAGTCTGGTTATCAACTATAGAAACATTTTCTTATCCTATAATATATAAGAAGGAACAAACAGTTAGATATGGGGAAATATTGAATGAAAAGGGTGAACTTAAATCGATGCAAAATCTAGAGGAACAAGGTATAAAGATGATTTGGTTTTCATATGTGCAAATACATTCAAGGTATGATAAAGTTCTTAAAACAGAAGGATTCTAAGACAAATTGACTGACTTAGATAAGATTTTGACAGGTACTGATGAAAAGGTGATTAAAAAATTGTATGGATATTTATTAGAAACTAAACTAGAAGAAGAACAAGTTAAAGAAACTATGATTGCTTGGGGGAAGAATTTTGGATATGGGATTGATTTAGAGAAATGGCAAAAATTGTGGTCTCAAAATTATAAAATGACAATGTCAACAGCATATAAAGAAAATTTGTATAAGATGTTTTACAGGTGGCACTTTCCCCCGACAAATACAGCTTTATTAATTTTTCTTCTCTCACCTTCATGGTTTTTGTGTTTAACGTACAGTATATTACAATTAACATTTTAGTTAACAAATTATAAGCAATATATTGGCCAGTATTTAATCACAGAATTGTACAAGTCTCCCTTCTATGTGATGTACAAATCCTATGCTCACATTTGCTCCCTGGTGTTTAGAAAAATTTGGGGGCAGGGGCTCATGGCAGCATATTTAAGTCATTCTCGACTTCTGGCAATTTCGTGGACTGCCCCTGCAGTTCTTTTGGCAATATTTTCATAAAGTTTGTACTGCAGGATCCCATCTGGGCCAGTCACTAGGGCCAGAGGTTTTGTCTTCTGAGCTTTCAGACTTGTGCTGAAGCCCATCCTCAGGGAACTTCTAAAGGAGAGCATTTGTATCTCAGGGTTGAAATGAGGGGTCCTTGGTGCTCTCTGAGCTTGCTTGTTTTCTTGCAGACATTTCATTATCCAAACTAGTTAACATCATCAGTGCTAGTGTTGGAAGAAATATCCTTCTGGGTTCAGTTCCAAGTGGGGAAAAAGACACTGGAAACATGGAGGCTGTTTGGAAGGTTTAATGGACAGGACCACATGGCTTGGAGCTCCAGAGTGAAAAGGAAGGATGATCACATGCTTCAAGGTGAAGGAGGAGATAAAAAAAAAAGGACTGAGGTGCTGAAAGTGCCTGGGTTTTATACCCTCTGTTGGGATTTGAATTGGAGCTTGTATTCTGATTGGTTGTCAGACCCCCATGGGGCCATGCAGGGGCAACTCTGTAGGCTGTCCTGAGTTCCAGGCTTGGTTGAGCCTTGCTGGATGATGATGCACTTAAAAGGGCTTTGGGCAATTGCTATAGCTTTACCAAAAAAGGCACAAGAAACAATGGATGGAAACTAACCAAAGAGAGAAGCAACCTAGGACTAAGGAGAAATTCCCTAAGGGTGAGAGCAATCAACCAATGGAATAGCTTGTCTTCAGAAGTTTTGGGTGCTCCATCACTACAGGCTTTCAAAAAGATGGGACAACTATTTGTCTGAAATGATATAGGGTCTCCTGCTTGAGCAGGGAGTTGGACTAGATTTGCTGGCTGAGAAATTCTGGGAGTTGAAGTCCACAAGTCTTAAAGTTGCCAAGGTTGGAGACCTCTGGACTAGAAGACCTCTGAGGTCCCTTCCAACTCTTTTATTCTATGTTCTAAATTGGGCGCTTCACAGAAGCAATACAGCTGGCTGGACCACACATGCATTAAATTCAGGGCCTGTATGATCAAGCTGCATCATTGTCCCATTCTATATCTTTTCCCCCCAGGAAGAAACTAGAAGTAGCCAACACTGCAGCAGCTATAAAAAGTCTTGGGGAACTTCAGGGAGTATCAGCTGATCACAGAAGTGTTACTTAATACCCTTTATAAAGAAAATGTTTGTAATCTTGTCCTTCTTCCTGAAGGGAAGAGGTTAATCTCATCCCTAGATGGGTGATTGGTGGGTTTCCTGGGTGTTTCCCTGGCCTAATCCTCTGAGTTTCTATTGTTTATTCAAGGCGTGTGCTGGCTGAATTCCTGAGGTTCTGTATTCTAAGTATTTGCCTGTTAAGTGGTTCTTGGCTGTCTGCACAGAGCTATTAAGTGAGGAAGTAGATAAGAAAAAAACCCCACTCTTGCACTTTATTTTCAGCCAGTTCGCCAAACTGCACAAAAAGTTAGCTACTGGTTCAGCTGAACCGGCTGAATCCCACCACTGATTAAATCTGTCTATATGTTGTGAAATTAAAGAATTTTCATCTTGTCTTCTGACTGCTAGTTGATGTTCATGGATGCATTCTGCCAGTCTTCTGCCTGTTTGTCCTACATAGTGATTCTATGGCTAGTTCTGGATCTATAGATGTGAACAGCCCTGTTCACATCTATAGATCCAGAATTAGCCAAAGAATCCACAACAGCCCAACCAAAGACCAACCCCACCCACGCAGACCAAGTCACCAGAATATAAACTGACAGCAAATAGCACTCCTTACTAGCACTGATGTTACCTAGTTTCAGTAATGAAACATCTGCAAGAACACCTCAGGGAACATTTCTCTAGCAGTGTGTGCTGTTCTGTATGTGGTATATATAGTGCCTGTTGTAAGTGGCTTTTTAGTTGTTGATTGGGGTGTGTAGATGGCTGACTTTGAGGTCATTAGCTGTTGTTTGCTTGTGCTGCCCAGCCCTTGCCTTCTAAGTACTTGATAGACTGGTGGTAAATCAGCACTCCTGTTGACTGTTGAGAGGCTTGTTTCCCAAGTGACTGAAGCCTGGGAAACAGGCCCCTCATTCCCTGAAGATGGGCTCCAGAACAAGTCCAAAAGCTTAGAAAACAAAACCTCTGGTCTCAGTGACTGACCCAGATTGGATCCTGCAACATTATCCTGGGACACATACCGTGTTTTCCCCAAAATAAGACCGTCGTATAATTTTTTTGCCACCAAAAAAGGCACCAGGTCTTTTTTTTGGCACCAGGGGGGATGTCGTCCACTGACTCACCTCACTTGCACACGTCACCCCCACCCTCCTTTTCACTGTCAGAGGCTTTCAGGAACTTCTTCAGCTGGCAAGGCCAGCAAGGCTTTCCTGAAGGCCTCTGTAGCCAATAACAGAGCTCCGGATCGATCCAGAGCTCTGTTATCAGCTACAGAGGCCTTCAGGAAAGCCTTGCCGGTACAGGTGGCACTTTCCCCCAACAAGAATAGCAAGAATGTTCAAGAGTAAATCTGAAAAATGTTGGAAATGTCATCAGATACCTGGCTCATATTACCATATGTGGTGGACTTGTGTGGATGCTAAAAAATACTGGACTAAAATCCACACGTGGTTGGAAAAAATGACAAAAAAGCATATAGATTTGAAACCAGAAATATTTTTGTTGGGAATTTTACCTGAAATATATAGTAAAGACTTGAAATACCTGATTGTAAATGTATTAACAGCGGCTAGGATTGTATTTGCTAAAAACTGGAAAAATGAGAAAATACCCTCACAGGAGGAAATCATTAAGAAAATATTGGAATGTGCTGAAATGAGTAGATTGACATTTGAAATTAGAGAACAAGATGATAAACAATTTTATAAAATTTGGGATCTATTCTATCAAAGGTTAGACAATAAAATATAGTAATGAAATATGTAGACTTTTAGAAAACACTAAATATATAAAGATGTATTCTTTTCTTATTATATCTACAAAATGATTCTAGGATAGATTTGGGATGATAATATGAACTGTCATAAAAGAAATTAAGTAAAATATGATTATTTCATAAAGCATGAATGAATAAAAGTATAGTCAAATGATTGATTAATAATGATATTAATGTATTTAATATTTGATTGAAAATACGAGATTATATACAATGTAATTGTAATTGAAGACTACGAAATGGAAGCACAAAACAATTTGTAAACCAACCGGCACACTGTATGTACATATATGGAAGATGATTTGATGTTTTTATGTTTTGTTTGTTTATGTTTGTTTTAAAAACCAGGAAAGCCTTGCCGGCTGCAGAACAAATGGGCCGAGGTGTGCGAGGCCTGGCTGCAAGTATCCGAAGGTAAGTACTTGGGCAGCTCCACTGCCCCCACCCTAGGTTAATTTTTACCCGTGCACCCTGGAGTGGGCAGTCTTAATTAGGGCTTATTTTGAGGGTAGGGCTTATATTGGACACATAAAAATCAAGCTAGGATGGAGTCCGGTTTGTAAGTCTTCGGTGGCGGCAGGAATCTGCGATTGTGCACGGTTCCTGCTGCGCTCGCTGCTGGAATGCCCCCAATCCAGTTGGATTTGGAGGCTATAGTTACCCCGTAAAGGTAACTGAAAATAGGGGAGATCCAGGCAGGGGTCCGGAGGAATCGCAACCCCCCTCCTCAGCCGGCTTAACTCCCTTTTCCAAAGGCGGTGGAGCGGCGATCAGCAATGGTCGCAACAAAGAAGCTTTCAGCCAGACAAGAATGTGCAGGAGGAAGTTGAGAAAGTGAAAGTTTTTGGTTGAACCGGGAAAACAAGTAACATCTAAATACCCTGGAAATTCAACTTTTTTAAAGATACATTGTTCCCTAAGAAGATTGTAAAAAGTGGCGGATGAAAGTGAAAAGGGAAAGTTTGTTTTTCTCACTCTCCTTCCCTACAGAGATAGCAGATGGAAATTGGAAAAACCCGCTTTGGCAGCAGAAGGTAATTAAATCTGAAAATTAAAGCCAAGGGGACATTAAAGATTTCTGAACATTGGAATTAAAAAATTAAAATCTTTTTGCTATAAGTGGGAAGGGAGAGGTAAAGAATTTATATTAAGACTTTGCTGGAGGAGACTGCTTGGAGCTTATAAGATCAGAGATAAACTGCAATAAGACTTCTAAAACTACATTTTGGAACTTTGTAATTGAATTCTACCCCAGGAAGAGAAAGTATAAACAGAAGAAAGTGCTAAATGGAACAGTTTGTGTTGATTTGGATTGCTTGGTGACTTTGGGACTTTTGGAAACTATTTTTTGAAAAAACTAAAAACATTTGGGTTGTTTAAAAAAAAATCTCACAATGGCATTATCTGTTGAGGAATTGAAAATGGAATTCAAAAAGCTAAAAGAAGAGAAACAAGAAGGCAAGGGCTCTTCTGGATCTGTTTTTCACTTCTTAGAAATGGTGATTTCTACCTACCAGGAATTACAACAACAAGAAGGCTGGGATGAAGAAGAAGAAGGCATCTTTAATGAACAAACAATTTTAGTTGAGGAAGAAAAGGGAAAGAGGGGAAAGAGAATGGAGAATACAAGATTTAAAAAAACAACCAAGAAAGGGAAAAATAAGGTGAAAAATCGATACAATGTCAGAAAGCAACAGAAAAGAGGAATACAACAGAGAGGGGAGACTAAGAGGGCAGAGATTAAGAGATGTGGGGGTAAAAAGGCTAGATTCGACAAGAAAGGAAGGGAAAAAGGGAAGAGAAGTTATAAAGGCTTGAAACAAGATGTTAAAAAACAGGTTTTTTTCAGAGATAAAGAGTAAAATACAATTAAAAAAGAGATTCTGCAAAAGTACATAAGATTGTATTGTAGTATTTGTATTTGAAATAGAGTTAGAAAATTGGAATATTATATGAGTTAATAAAATATTTAAGGGAATGTGTAAAATGTCTAAGATTTAATGATAGAGTTTAATTTGCTATGGAACATTGTTTTAACTATATTATAAACTTATTATTTTCTTATTTTAAAATGTAGTATGTAGAATGTACTAAGCAGAATCAGAATGGAAATTATATATTATTTTAAGTGTTAAATTTAGGGGAAAGATAGGTGTCACACTTCAACCAGTGATTACAGGAGAAATTTTGTATTAAAGAGAAAAGATAAATAGATAATTGAAAAAGAACGGACAAAAGATACAAGTATAATGATTTAAATTGAGATTAAATAAATAAAATAGAATTAAGAGAGTGAAAAGAGGGGAGAAGACATATAGAAAATATAGAATGTTAAATAAGATATTAAATGGTATATAAGGTGAGCATGAATTTGATTTATGTCTGTACAAAAAGATGTAAACTGGGGCTAAGCTGCTTTCCAAAAAGAAATTTTATGTTTTCATGTTTTGTGTTTTGTTTGTCTATGTTTGTTTATTGAAAATTAATAAAATTTTGGAAGAATGTTGGAAGAGAACATATGAAATTGTAAACAAGACAGACGAAAGTATAAGTACAATGAATAAAAAGATATAGAAATCTAGGTAAAAGAAATATAATTGAATAAGAAGAAAATGAGATAACCATAAAAGAAAATTAAGAGAAGTAAAGGGAGAAATAGTGAAAAGTTGGAAAAAGAGTAATAAGATATGAAGTTGAATACATAAGTTGAATATGCATATGAAATTGTGTCTGTATGGAAATGTGATAACCTGGAACTATGCTGTACTCAAATAAGATGTTTTATTTGTTTTGTTAAAACTTAATAAGCAGCTTTCAGAAAAGATGTTTTATGTTTTTATGTTTTATGTTTTGTTTGTGTATTGTCTTTGAAAATTAATAAAATTTGTTTTTTTTTAAAAATCAAGCTAGGACATACTTTCTGAGTAGGTCGTATTTTGAGGGAAACACAGTATATTCACCTTCGTTCCTGAGTATGTACTGCCTTCTTTCTAGAGTTCAGAGTGACTGCCCCCAGGTTTCCCAGCTGGCTAGGCTAGAATTCATGATTTCCTAGTTTCTACCCTCTTTAACTTATTCTTTCCTGCCAGTGGTGCACTGTCCCATCTGATTATGGGATTCAAAGCAAAAAATTGCCCTGGTCCTTGTACAACTAAAATGTACTATATATGGGCAAGGTCCACTAAGTCTTGTCTTGTGCTTTGGAATGTGTAAAGGGGTAAAGAGACTAACCAAAAGTGTGCTGCAGCCTACTCCAAATCCTCAGCTAATCTATCCAACATGCTCCAATAGGCACCTGGATACTAATAGGATCAGGCTTTCAATACTGGATGTTTTTATTGTCTCAAACCAATTCTGAAAAGCCCATTTAACATCAGAGCATACTATTTTCCCTGCAATCACTGTCATCTTATCTCTCAGATAGACCAACCTTCTGGTCAATGTCTGAGAGTATTTTTGGTTCTCCATCCATGAAGACTGCAGTCAAGTCAGTTCCATCTTCTCCAATGGTTACTACTGGATCATCACACAGGAGACATTTCCAATCCTGGCTGCAAAATGAAAAGCAGGTACGAATGCATGTTAAGTATACAAGACCACTGAACTGCTGCAAGACAGGCAATGCGGCATCTGTACACAGGTAGGTGTAACAACTGTACCCAACAATAACTTATCATTAAAGATTAGTCTAGTTACTGCTTCAAAATCACAATGCCATCTTTATTCTTCCAAGAATGTTTCTGGGCCCTCTATGTAGACCCAGATACAACTTTAGAAAATGCTTCTATTGGAAAGGAAATTGTAGAGTCCTAGGTTTTATAGGCTGCCTACCTTATATTCAGGTTCTTGAACAAGTAACTTGTTCTTTTAGCCTGGCCAATTTGACTTTCAATGAAGTTAATGAATTAACTCATTTGTATTGACTAGAGATGTAAGATTTCCAGAAGTTTTGAAGTCATGAGAAAAAAACATTTTTTTTCTGGAAAAAATAGAAATTTTGGAAAAATTGAAAAAAAGGTCAGTGTGGAGTAGTTTTACAAATTGTGTGAAATGCAGTGTATATAAACGTATTATGCTTACAATAAAACAGGTAACTGTTCTATATTAACATTCTCCAAATCCTGAGTTCTGATTGGCCCACGTGGGCCGCAACCCGATTGGTTAACTAAACAACTGTGATTGGAGCGCTAAGAATCTACCACGATTGGCCGAGCCAATCGTGGGAAATTCAAGGCGCTGCCATTGGCCGCCGAGCCGCCGGCTGGCTGAATAAAGCCAAGCGGCTTGCAGGTCTTGAACCAGACTGTATATTCAATAAAGAGCTGAATGTGCACTTTGAGTCTCGCCTCTCTATGCGAACCGATCTACCCAGGACCGATCTACCGGGTTTAACAGTAACCATACCCAGGAGTAGGCTTCAAATAATTTAACAACCGGTTCTCTGCCCTGTTGCTGGGTGGGTGTGGTCATTCATCTGCACCACCCTGGGAACGAAAACGGGCGGGGGGGGTTACCCTCCCCAGGCTCCAGAGGCTCTCCGGAGGCCTGAAACGAACCAGTTTCTGGCCTTCCAGAACTTCCAGGAGGCTCATTTTTTGCCCTCCCGGGCTTTGGAGGCTTTCATTGAGCCTCTGGGAGGCCCGCTTTGCCCTCCCCAGGCTCTGGAGGCTTTCTGGAGGCTGGAAATGGACCCATTTCTGACTTTCCGGAGCCTCCGGGAGGCCCATTATTTGCCCTCCCTGAGCCTCTGCACGGGCCCTGCACTTACCTGCAATCCAAAATGGGCTGTGTGGTGACTCCTGGAAGGAGAGGGGCATGGTGGGAAGGGCTAGCCAGTCATCTGAAATAATGGTTCTCCAAATCAGATGTAAAAATAACATCCGGTTCGGCTGAAGCCCACCCTGACCACACCCCTTTCCCTCAAAAGCAACAAAAAAAATCAAGAAACCATTAACAAAAAATAATCAGATTTGCCCTTTAGCACAATGTGTCCAAACTCTAGATTAGGGGTGTCAAACTCAAGGCCTGTGGGCTGAATCCAGCCCGCAATGAGGCTGGATCCTGCCCACTGGTCATCCTGGAAACTGGAAAGGGTCTGGCCCACGTCACTTCCACCTGGCCCATTACATCCTGGCAGACACGTGCACACACAGGCTGTTCTCTGTCACTGCGTGCAGGACAAGTCTGTAGGACTACATTAAAAAAAATACTTAAGACCTTTCAAACTTGCAAGATTTTTTTGGGGGGAAAGGTGGAAGATCTGAACTATTTTTACCGACTACTTTAGTTGTCCTGCATGCAGGCAGAGAACAGAGCTGGAAAGAAGGTTAGTGAAGGGATGTGGCTGCCCTTGGGTGGGGTGAGGATTGGTCATTGGTGGCCTGGATGAAGGGCCCTCGGGTAAGCCGGTGTGGGGTGGGTGGGGCATTGCTTCATCCTCCACCCCACCTCCTCGTTTCATTCTTCGCCACTTCTCCTTGCTCGCCACTGTAACCTAGCAATGCACTGGTGTGGCGGCCAAAAAGTGAGGGGGTGGGGGGTGAAGGACAAAGCAAGGCGGGGGGCAAGGACCTGCCCACACACCGGCTTACCTGAGCATCCCGCCAGCCAGGCACTGAAGCTCTGCAACTGCCGCCGTGAGACAGAGAGCAAGTGTATGAGACAGCGATCCATGCTTCAGCTTGGGGACCCAAGCTGCTGGCAGTGGCATGGGCAGCAGGAGCCACCTGAGCAGCCATGATCTCCCCGGCTCCCCAACCAGCCAGCCCCTCCTTACTCCCTGGGTCTCGCCATTCTTCTCATCCTCCCCACTCAAGTGGAGGCAGAGCCTCTCATTTCTCCCACGGCGTGGTGAACTGCGGTGGGCTGGACACAGGTATCAAGGGCCTGGCCCCACAGTGCCTCCTCACTCAGTTGAAGGCTTCGTTCAGCCTTCAAACAGTAAGGCCGTCCGTGGAATCTGAATCAGCTGGGCACAGGAACCACCGCTGTCCGTGGTGTGCTGCTCAGTTGTGTGCGCCAGCCTTACTGTTTGAAGGCTGAATGAAGCCTTCAACTGAGTGAGGAAGCACTGCGGGGCTAGGCCCTTCACACCCGTGTCCAGCCTGTCCAAGTTCGCAACGCTGGGGTAGGAATGAGACTGTCCCGCATAGCCCACCACTTGAGCAGGGATGACAAGAACGGCAGGGCTTTGCGCTGGCCAGGCAGGTAGCAGGTCAGGCAGTGCTGTCTGGCTGGTTGGGGAGGGGGGAATCATGGCTGCTTAGGTGGCTGCTGCCACCAGCAGCTGGAATGCCACGACTGAAGCCGGAGTTCACCACGCCAGGGGGCGGAATTAGAGGCCCTGCTGTCCCACAGAGCAGCCGCCACATGACTGGGGAGGATGAGAAGAATGGTGAGACCCAGGGAGTAAGTCAGGCGGGGCCGCCTGGTTGGGGAGGGGGGGATCATGGCTGCTCAGGTGGCTCCTGCTACCCCCGCCAGCAGCTTGGGTGTCCCGGCTGAAGCATGGATTGGTCTCTCTCTCTCCCATATACACACACAGAGGTTGCATCGGATTGCTCTCTTGCTCTATCTCTGTCTCGCTGCAGCGGCAGTGGCCAGCTTGATTACCCTCAGAGACAGATGTTTGCCAATTAAGTGAGTCCTTGTGGCAGGAACAGAGGGAGAAGTATGAGGTATCTTAGTGGGTCGGGGAGGCCTCGAGGGTCTGTTCTATCACTAGGCCCCTCCATGGCCTTCCCCACCCTGAAATACCTCATGTGCACTTAATGAATGGCCGTTAGGCACAGGGGGAACAATGGGGGAGAGGTCAAAATGGGAAGCCTCTGTCCGGAGCCTCTGTCAGCTTTTAAAAAAAAAGAAAGCAGGGAGGGAGGGAAGAGAGGTAACTTGGCTGGAGATACCCCAGTTCAAAGGAGAAAGCAATTTTGTGTTCTGTTTTGTCAACAGACAAAACTTTGTTAGCAATACAAGTTAACATTGATATTCTTGAATTGTGAGCTCTTAGGAAAGTATCCCCTCCTTGTGTGTTGCAAACAGCTATTTCCAGTGGGGAAAACAGGACAAAGCAAGTGGGGGGAAATATTTACCTTTGCTATATTTCCAGTCTGAATTAGACCATGGCAGGGTCCCTACAGGAAAGCCCTTTTAAGGATTATGTATTAATAGAAAAGCAACTAACTTACCTCTGTTCTTAAACGCTAAAGCTGTTACACATAAAAAACAGAAGAGCTCTGATCAACTATTTGACAGTTTTGCTGTACTGTTGTCTTTGGACACCCCCACCAAATGCAAGTATGGGATAAATTGAGCCTGGTTTGTTCTGAGTCTTTTAAGTGGCCACAAACTACTAGCAAAAGTGGCATTTGATCACAAGGCGAGGAGGCATCGAAAAATATTTCCCCTTTTGCACTTGAGCATCCAAGAAGGGACAGGAAAGAAAGAAAAAGAAGGAAAGAGGGGAAGGAAGAAGAAAGGAGAATGAAGAGGGAAGGGAAAAGAAGAAAAGGGAAAAAGGAAGGAAGGAGATAAAAATGAGAAAGAGTGAGGGTCTGAGGTAAATACTGCTTTAGCACTTGACCACCAGCAGCCCTGCTGCCTTTTGCCATCCCATCGTCCCCTCCTCCTGACTCTCTCCTGGTGGTCTCCCATCCTATTGCTGATGATTTGGTTACAAAGCTGAGACTCCTTGCGTGGAGAGGGAGTGGGCCTCCCTCTGACCCACACACTTTGCCCTCCTGCACACACCATGAGCAACCTGGCCAAGGAGAGCAAGCACAGCAGCAGTGGGAGATGGCTGTGCCCACCATGGCCCCCCGAAGTCAACCACGATCCTGATGCGGTCCCAGGGGTGGGATTCTACTAGTTCTCACCTATTTGCTAGAACTGGTTGTTAACTTTCTAAGCAGTTGGGAGAACCGGTTGTTGGAAGAAATCTCCTTTTGTTTTTTTCCACCCTTTTTATATTCTTGGCAGTATACTCCGTCTCTGAAGGAGTACTTTCTTAAAGGGGAAGGATTGCTTTAAGCTTTTTACATTGCTGTTGGGAGGAAATAGTCCCCTGTTGGAGTTAGCATTTTGAAGAAATAATTGAATAATGAAGCAGAGCTGGAAAGAAGCTTTTAATGACAAGGAACCAAGATGAGTGACATTCAGCAAGGCTTCTTGGCTAGCTAGAAAGATTGACATTCAAACATGAGTTTACATATCCTTTCTGAGTTTTGGTCTAAAACTGGTTTTTGGTGAAGTGTAATTCTGTGCTTGGTGATGTTTAATCCTGTGTTTATTGATGGGATCATTTTCCCTATTCAGCTTTGTTTGGAAGGAAAAAGGTTAATGTCTGTTCCTGAAAAGAAATTGGGTTGAGAAATCTGGCTAATTCCTGTGTCTATTTGTTCTGGTAATTGGTTTAACAAGCAACAGCTACTGTTGTGATTTAATTATTTGTATTGTGTTTCATTTTTTTCCTGCCTCATGGTTTCTTTTTCTATCTGTTCTTCCTTCACTGCTTTAGTGGTATCTGGCACTGTCCTTTTGGGCTGTACTTCCAAGAGGCAGGATGCAAGCTTGGCACAGATTTTTTTTACTGCCTTTCTGGAGGGCATGTGACCTTTCCTTAAATCTGGATGATTTCCTTAGGATATCTTGTGAGGTGAGTGAGACCAGCTGGTGTCTTTAAGTGGTGCAAATGGATCTAAGGATTGCTTCCCCTCTCTTTCTGGAGAGCTTAAATGACCTCTCTGCTAAAGGGTTTCATTTAAGAGCAAGAGTTAGCTGCTGATAGTTATCATTGCATTTTAACTATTTTAATTCCTCAAGGTGCTCTGGCACCCTGCCTGATTTGTAACTCTGGCTTGCAGGTATTTTTAATCTAATGATTGGTATTTAGGGCAGCTTTTTGCAAGCAAAGAAGCTTTTTGTTTTGTTTTTTTTGGTAACAAATTTTATTAATTTTCAAAGAGAATACACAGACAAACAAAACATAAAACATAAGAACATAGAACATCTTTTCTAAAAACTGCTTAACAAAACAAATACGACATCTCATTTAAGTACAACATAATTCTAAATTATCACGTTTCCACACACAATTTAATATGCATCTTATATATTCAACTTCATATCTTATTACTCTTTTCCAACTTCTCACTGTTTCTTCCTTTATTTCTGTTCAATTTTATTCATTAAACTTATACTTTCATGTATTTCATATTACTATATTTCATATTATTACTATTTCATATGTTCTTATCCAACATCATTAATCCTCGATAAACAAACATAAGCTAACAAAATACATAACATAAAAACATAAAACTTCTTTTTAGAAAGTGGCTTAACCCCGGGTTATAACTTTTTGTACAGACATAAATCAAATTCATGCTCACCTTATATACTATTTCATATCTTATTTAACATTCTATATTTTCCATATGTCTTCTCCCCTCTTTTCACTCTCTTAATTCTATTTTATTTATTTAATCTCAATTTAAATCATTATACTTGTATCTTTTGTCCATTCTTTTTCAATTGTCTATTTATCTTTTCTCTTTAACACAAACTTTTTCCTGTAATCACTGGTTGAAGTATGACACCTTTCTATTTTCCCCCCAAATTTAACACTTAAAATAATACATAGTTTCTATTCTGATTCTGCTTAGTACATTCTACATAACATTTTAAAATATAAAACATAATGATCTTATAGTATATTAAAAATAATGTTCCATAACAAATTAATTAATTAAACTCTATTACACATTCCCTAAAATATTCTATTAACACATATTTCAAATACAAATACTACAATACAATCTTGTGTACTTTTGCAGAATCTCTTTTTAGATTATGTTTTACCCTTTATCTCTGAAAAAAACCTGTTTATTAGCATCTTGTTTTAAGCCTTTATAACTTCCCTTCACTTTTTCCCTTCCTTCCTTGTCAAATCTAACCTTTTTACCCCCACCTCTCAATCTCCAGCCTTTTAGTCTCCCCTCTCTGTTGTATTCCTCTTTTCTGTTGCTTTCTGACATTATATCGATTTTTCACCTTATTTTTCCCTTTCTTGGTTGTTTTTTTAGAACTTAAATTCTTCATTTTCTTCTCTTTTAAAATCATATGTCCATTAAAGGTGGCTTCTTCTTCATCATCCCAGCCTTTTTCTTGTTGCATTTCCTGATAAGTAGAAACTGCCATTTCTAAGAAGCAAAGGATAGATCCAAAGGAACCCTTGCCTTCTTCTTCCTCTTCTCTTAGTTTTTCAAATTGCATTTTCAGTTCTTCAACAGATACCATTGTGAAAAATTTTTTAAACAATCCAAATGTTTTCTTAGTCTTTCAAAAAATAGTTCACAGAAGTCCCAAAGTCATCAAGCAATCAAAGTCAGCACAATCAGCACAGTCTGTTTCATTTAGCACTTTCTTCTACTTTCTCTTCCTGGGGTAGAATTCAATTACACAATTCCAAGGTATTTTTGGAAGTTTTATTGCAATTTAATCTCTAATCTTATAAAATTCCAAGCAGTCTCCTTCAACAAACGTTGGTATAAATCATTTACCTCTCTTCCTTCCCACTTAAAGCAAAAAGATTTTAATTTTTAAATGTCAGTGTTTAGAAATCTAATGTCCCCTTGGCTTTAATTTTCTTGGATTTTGGTTGGGGTTTCCCACCTAATCCAAAAAGAAACCCCAACCAAAATCCAAGACAGAGAACAAGAAAACGGCAAAGCCCTCCTCCCATATATAAAAGGCACTACAGACAAAAT
>NW_020769481.1:285144-316360 GCF_900518735.1 Pseudonaja textilis | reverse complement strand
TATGTTGTGACTGGAAGGATCGATCCTGCTGGGAGTTTTGACTCTGATGACTCTGACAATGGAAGGTTGGAGCCTGCTGTGAATGTGGAGTCTGAATTATCAGAGGACACAGACGTGAGCCAGGAGGATGAGAGATTGTCGCAGAGACAGTCCTCCCCAGAACCTTCGACTTCGTTCAGGCCAGCAAATGATCAACAAAATAAGACAGAAGTTTCCAGCGAGGAAACTGACAGATCGTGGATTGACGCCAGAACTAGAAGAACCAGGAAACGTCAATCTGAAGGGAGGCGTCAGGACAAACATTGATTGGAGAGACTGACACGCCTATCCAGGTGATTTAAAGAGGTGTGCTGACTCTCAAGCTTTGCTTGGAAGCAAAGTGTTTGATGAGTCGGAAGAATATATTTGAAGTGGCCTTGTGAGTTATGGACAATTCTGATTAGCCTGACAGGTTCCAGGAAGTCTGCCAAGGACTGGACAACTGTGCTAATTTAATCCTTTTGAATTCGGTTTTGTTTCTGCTTGAATATTTTGAATTTTGAAACCTTGTCTTCTCATCTATGAATATAGGTGAGACATAACATTTTTGCTTCCAAGCCCAAACAAACCATCTTCAAACCAAGATGGATACAACTCAACTGCAGCATTTGGTGGAGCAGCAACAGCAACAAATAGACCATCTGTTACAAAGTAACCAGACCCTCCAAAACCAGGTAACCCAGTTGGTGAATCATATTTCAAGCTTGCAAATTCCTGCTGCTCCTTCAGCCCCTCCCTTGAGGAAAAGCCCGGTATCCATGCTGGAGAAATTTTCAGGACAAATGGACATGTTTCCGGCATTTCTGGGGAAGTGTCAATTATTTATGTCCTTGAAGCCTGAAGACTTTCCAAATGACCAGGCTAAGGTAGGATTTATTATTAGTCTTTTGTCTGGGCAGGCTGCCAAATGGGCCACTCCCTTGTTAACTCAAGATAGCCCTTTATTGGATAATTTTCAGGGTTTTCTGCAACAAATGAGGGTTATGTTTGAAAACCCAATTAAAAGTCAAACTGTGGCTAGACGGTTATGGGATATTAATCAGGGGAAACGTTCCCTGCAGGAATACATTGCAGAATTTCGTTTACTCTGTATGGACTCTAACTGGAACGAACCAGCCCACGTGGATGCATTTCAGGAGGGCTTGGTTGATACCATTAAGGATGAATTAGTACATGCAGAGCGGGCTTCAACCCTGGATGCACTAGTGATACAGTGCTTACGTATTGAAGCCCGTTTACAACAGCGCGGAAGCAGACGGCCCGTTGTGGAACCACCTTCTCTTTTTCGTTCACAAACTACGGTTAAGACGGAGGAGCCGATGGAGTTGGGAGCACTCCGCCTTCGCTTAACGGCGCGAGAACGTTCGAGAAGGTTTCAGGAAGGCTTGTGCCTTTATTGCGGGGGTCTGGGACATTTTGTTAATTCCTGCAAATGGAGAGGGACCCGCAGACCCGAACCTGAAACCACTCCTGGCTCGTCGGGAAAACAGGGTAGACCTGACCTCAAGGAAACCCTAGGTCGGGCACGTTTCACATCCCCACCTCAAATTGCTGAAGCAAATCCTGGCCCTCCTCGGCATTTACTTCTGGACACTCGAATCTTTTTACAGTCACAGAAGGAGGGAATTCCCACTGTTGCGTTGGTGGACTCAGGGGCTACAACCAGCTTTATGGACCGAGCTTTTGCTACGCACTATGAGATCCCATTGGTTGCTGTGGATCCACCCATTAAGGTGGAAACCGTGGATGGGCGTGAGCTCAAGTCTGGGCCCATTCGTTTCGCCACCCAGCCAGTGCGTATGATCATTGGGGATCACGAGGAGGCAATAAGTTTTTATATCACCTCGAACCTTCATCTCCCTTTGGTTCTCGGCGTGTCCTGGCTGCGTTTGCACGATCCGTTGGTGGCTTGGGCGCAGAATGCCATTTCTTTTCCAAGTCTTCAATGTGTAGACCATCTGAGACATATCTGCGCCGGTCAAGATATCGCCACTCCTGCTGTTTCTCTACCTTCGGAGTTGTCGGACTTCTCCGACGTTTTCAGCGAGAAGGAGGCGGATCAATTACCACCGCATCGTGCTTATGATTGTCCCGTGGACTTGATACCAAATGCTCCACTGCCCAAGGGTCAATTATACTCCATGTTGGAGCCTGAGTTGGCTGCGCTTCGAGAGTTTCTAGATAAAAACTTGGCTTGGGGGTTTATTCGACCATCGTCGTCTCCTCTTTCGGCTCCCGTTCTTTTTGTTAAAAAGAAGTCGGGAGAATTACGCTTATGTTGTGATTATCGCCGGTTAAACTCTATCACAGTGAGGAATAGTTATCCTTTGCCGCTCATTCCGGAATTAATGGAGCGGTTGCGGGAGGCTACTATCTTCACTAAACTCAATCTGCATGGGGCCTACAACCTGGTTCGGATGCGCAACGGGGACGAGTGGAAGACGGCGTTTGGCACTCATTATGGTCATTTCGAGTACACCGTCATGCCATTTGGTCTGACCAACGCTCCTGCGGTATTCCAGCATTTGATGAATGACATTTTTTGGGATATGCTGGATAGGTTTGTTGTGGTGTATCTGGACGATATTTTGATCTACTCCCGGTCCAGGGATCACCACCTTCATCAGGTCCGTCAAGTGCTGCAGCGTCTTCGGGAGCATAAGCTCTATGCAAAACTGGAGAAGTGTTTCTTTTTTCAGTCTTCAATAGAGTTTTTAGGGCATATCATCTCTCCTGAGGGCATCGCTATGGACCCTAAAAAAGTTGAGGCCTTGTGTAGTTGGGAAGCCCCTCATCGAGTAAAGGACGTGCAACGTCTTCTGGGGTTCGCCAATTACTATAGGACCTTCATTCCAGGTTTTGCTAAGCTAATGGATCCTATCACTCAGCTCCTTCGTAAGAAGGTCCCGTTCCGGTGGGGGCCTCCACAACAACAGGCTTTTGAAACTTTAAAGAAAGCGTTTGTGGCCGAGCCAATATTGAGGCATCCTGATCCGAATTGTCCATTTGTGGTCGAGACAGATGCCTCTAATGTGGCTATCGGGGCGGTATTGTTGCAAGCTCCAATGGATGGCAGACCTCTTTTCCCTTGCGCATACTATTCTAGGAAGCTCACAGCTTCTGAGCGTAATTATACTATTTGGGAAAAGGAGTTGTTGGCCATTAAAGCTGCATTTGAGACCTGGAGACATCATTTAGAGGGAGCTCGGCATAAGGTGGAGGTTCGGACGGATCACCGAAACTTGGAACATTTGTCTACCACCAGGAAGTTGAACCAACGCCAGATCCGGTGGTCGTTGTTTTTCGCAAGGTTCAATTTTTCCGTTACTTATGTTCCAAGCGGACAGAATCGGAGAGCAGACGCGTTGTCTAGGAAACCCGAATATCTCGGTCCCGAGGATCCTCTTCCTCCACGAACGGTGTTACCACCGGAATCCTTGGCTGTGCTTCAAGATCCAGTAGATTTGCAGGCTCGAATACGGGAGGCGCAGCAATTAGACGCATGCACGCAGCAGAAAAGGGGGGAAGTTGGACCTGATTCCCCATGGACTTTGGAGGAGGACTTGTTAAGACATCGGGGCTTATTGTATGTACCCACCAGGACACTTAGAGCCCTCATCATGACGCAATGTCATGACAATCCCGCTGCTGGTCATTTTGGTTTCTACAAAACTCTGCACTTGGTCACCCAGACTTTTTGGTGGCCTCGAGTTCGACATGATGTGTTTGCCTACGTTGCTTCTTGTGTACAATGTCAACAAGCGAAAGCAGCGTCGGGTGCGCCTCCTGGACTCCTTCAACCACTGCCGACTCCGGGCAGACCATGGGGAGCAATCTCCATGGACTTTTTAACACACTTGCCCTCATCGTCGGGTTATACGACGGTACTCGTGGTGGTTGATATGCTCACTAAAATGACCCATTTCATCCCATGTAGAAGATTACCCTCGGCTCGTGTTACTGCCCGGCTTTTTATACAACACGTATTCCGTTTACATGGCTTACCGGACAGAGTTGTTTCAGATCGCGGTGTTCAGTTCACCGCTCAATTCTGGAAAAGTCTAATGAACGCTCTACGAGTACAGGTATGCTTAGCGTCGGCGCACCATCCGGAAACCGATGGTGGGACTGAGAAAGTAATTGGCATCCTCGCCCAATATCTCAGATGTTTTGTAAATCAACAACAAAACGACTGGGTGACTTATCTTCCATTGGCAGAGTTTGCCTTTAATAATTCTCAACACACCTCCACCCACATGACGCCTTTTTACACCAATGTGGGTTATCATCCGAGGTTTTTCCCCCTGTCGATCGCAGATTCTCCAGTTCCAGAAGCACGAGACTTTTTGTCGGAGTTATATGCTGTACATCAGTTAATTTCCAGACAATTGGAACGAGCGAAAGCACATTATAAACGTTTCGCAGATCGTTCGCGTCGAGCGACGCCTCCTTTGGCTGTGGGTGACAAGGTGTGGTTGTCAACGAAACATCTTCGAGTCGATCGTCCGATTAGGAAGCTGGATCATCGCTTTATTGGTCCCTTCCCTATCGAGGCGGTTATTAATCCTGTGGTTTATCGGCTCACCCTACCACGCTCCATGCGCATTCACCCTATTTTTCATCGCTCCCTGTTAGTACCTGACACCCCATTGTGTACCCTCCATTCTCCAGAAGATACAGGCTCTCCATCTAGGCCCAGCACTGAACCTGTTACAGATACTACAGTGGTTGGAATTTATGATTCACGATGGCTGAAGGGATGATTCCAGTACTTTGTGGGGAGATTAGAAAATGAAACGGAGATTCGTTCTTGGCAGGATGTGTCCAAGGTACATGCCCCAGACCTTATTCGAATATATCATGCACAATTCCCTTCAAAACCACATCCTGATCGTCAGACTCGGGGGAAGGGCCCTGTGGTGAGGGATAGTGTTGTGACTAGAAGGATCGATCCTGCTGGGAGTTTTGACTCTGATGACTCTGAAAATGGAAGGTTGGAGCCTGCTGTGAATGTGGAGTCTGAATTATCAGAGGACACAGACGTGAGCCAATATATATATTCATAAATTATATAAACTGACAAGTCACATTATATTGGTTTTAAAGAAGAGATATGCACCTCATAAAACCTGTTCATGGCTGGATAATGCATCACAAGACAAACCTAAACATTGCCAATTGTGGTTTACCTACAGAACACACCACCTAATAAACTGTTAAGTTACAAACCACAATGATTCTTTTTAGACTTTACACTAAGCTAAATCTAAATCATTTTACTTCTGTGGACCATGTGCAATGAGAAAACCAGGTCCTTCACATGCACCACAAATAGGGCAGTTTCAAAAGGGCAGATAAAAAGTGAAGTCTACATTGAGTCTGGTAATTTCCTATATGAGGGGTCCTTGGTGCTTTCTGAGCTTGGTTGTTTTCTTGCAGACATTTCATTACCCAAACAAGGTAACATCATCAGTGCTAGTCTAGTCTAGCCTAGCACTGATGATGTTAACCACCAAGCTCAGAGAGTACCAAAGACCCCTCATTTCAACCCTGAGCTACAAATATTCTCCAAATAATTTGGTAATTAATAATGGTAATTTCCTATATATGACCTTGTGGGCTGGTTGAGCTGGCTTGGCTGTACCTTCCAGGTGAAGCTCCCATCTGCGACAGCTCGAGGTCTGCTGGTGAGTATGGTTGGTTTATTTGGACGTTGCTATCTTTTGGTGGGGGGTGTTCGGCTTGTGTTTGGGGGTGTACCGCTGGCGTTTCCGGCCTTTTGTCATTCCCCTGCTTGGTTGTTGTGGTTCCCCCTCCCTCTCTGCTTTCTGTGGTTGTTGTCACGGTGTCGGGGGTGTTGGTGGCTAGCCTGGACCGTAGCTGGTCGATGTGACGCTTCCAGCTTCTTCCGTCTGTTGTTTGGAGTCTGTATGACCGGGGGCCGGTTACCTGTGTTATTTGCGCAGGTACCCAGAGTGGGTCTCCCGTGAAGTTCTTTGCGTAGACTGTGTCCCCGATGTTAAATGCCCGGTGCCGGCTGGAGGAATCTGGGGGTTTCTCCGGGTTGTAGGTGGGGTGTAGCTGGTCCAGCGGGGACCTCAATTTCCTGCCCATCAGTAGTTCTGCTGGGCTTTTGTTCGTGGTCGTGCTGGGCATAATGTGCTGTATGAGTAGCATTCTGTTTATCTTTTCTTGGATGTCGCCAGTTTCAATTTTCTGGATGGTTTTCTTTGTGTATTGGACCATCCGTTCCGCCCGTCCATTCGCCGCCGGGTGAGCCATCGAGGTTAGGGTGTGTCTGATGCCCCGTTCGGCCAGGTATCTTTCAAATGTCAGTGCCGTGAACTGTGGACCGTTATCCGACACTAAGACATCTGGCAACCCGTGTGTCGCAAAGAGTCTGTTGAGCTTATCGATGACCGCTTCTGTTGTTGTTGTCCTCATGGTGCTTACCTCCAGCCAGTTGGAGTAGGCGTCCACGGTGATGAGGAATGTATGCCCCTTGGTCGGCCCGGCGAAGTCTATGTGTATTCGCGACCACGGTCCTCTGGGGGTTTCCCATTCCAGGACTGGAGCGGCAGGGGGGGTGGATCTCGCCTCTTGGCACCTGTTGCACCCGGCAACCCATGTCTCGATTTGCTTGTCCATCCCTGGCCACCAAGCATAACTTCTGGCCAGGGCTTTCATCTTGACGACGCCCGGGTGCCCCTCGTGTAGCATTGCCAGCACTCTTTTCTGTAGTGTCTCTGGTATAACTACCCGGTCTCCCCAGAGTATGCACCCTCTTTGTGTGAACAGCTCGGTTTGCCGGTTTCAGAAGGCTTTGAACTGTTCACTGCCCTCATTTTCCGGCCACCCCCGCTCTACCCAGCTCAATACACGCGCCAGCCGTTTGTCTTTATTTGTTTCTCGGGCAATGTCTGGCGTGGTTAAGAGCGGGCTGGGTAGAGTCTCTATTTGCAGGGTCGTTGTTGTGGGCGCTGGGTCGTCGTCTAAGTCTGGTAGGGGTGACTGGCTTAGTGCATCTGCGTGCGGGATATTCTTGCCGGGCCGGTGTGACAGTTCATACGAGTAAGCGGCAAGGAACTCGGACCACCTTGTCATCCGGGGTGACAGGATGTTTGGGGTGGCCTTGTTCCCTGCGAGTATTCTGAGTAAGGGTTTGTGGTCTGAAAAGGTCCTACCATAAAGGTACTCGTGGAACCTTTTCACTCCGGCAACGATGGCGAGGGCTTCTTTGTCCAGCTGGCTGTAATTTCTTTCCGGTCTGGCCAGCGTTCTTGAGAAGAAGGCGATGGGTGCTTCCTTCCCGTTGGGTAGGGTGTGGCTGAGGACTGCTCCGATGCCGAAGGGCGACGCGTCGCATGTCACCGTTAGTGGCAGCGTCTCGCTATACTGGATCAGGACTGTGTCTGATGTTAGCAGGTTTTTTGTCTGTTGGAATGCAGTCTCCTCCCGCTTCCCCCAGGTCCAGGTGGCTGCTTTATCGAGTAGCCGGTTCAGGGGTTCCGCCACAGTCGCCTTCTGGGGTAGGAAAACATTGTAAAAGTTAAGCAATCCCAAGAACGCCTGTAGTTCCGCCTTGTTTGTTGGTGTGGGGGCTTCTTTGATGGCTCTGAGTTTCTTTCCGGTTGGGTGTATTCCGTGCCAGTCTAGGAGGTACCCCAGGAATTCGACCCTCTCGGTGTAGAGTTGGCATTTGTTTTTTTTTACTTTAAGGCCGGCGTCTTTGAATTTGTTAAGCACCGCCCTTAAACGGGTTTCCAATTGTTCCTTGTTGGCGGCTGCGACCAGCACGTCATCAAAATAGGGGACAACTCCTTTTATTCCCTGGAGGAGTCTTTCCATGAGGCTTTGGAAGACTCCTGGGGCGACGCTGACTCCGAATTGGAGTCGGTTGCATCGGAAAGCCCCCCGGTGTGTGACAATCGTTTGCGCTTCGGCTGTCTCGGCATCGACCGGCAGTTGCTGGTAGGCTTGCGCCAGGTCGAGTTTTGCGAAGACCCGGCCACCCCCAGTGAGTGCAGAATGTGCTGTACTACTGGGATGGGGTAGGCGCTTTGCTGTAGCGCGTGATTGAGGGTGGCCTTATAGTCACCGCAGATTCTTATGGAGCCATCGGGTTTGATGGGGGTGACTATGGGTGTTTCCCAGCGGGCATGGTCAATTGGCTCTAAAACCCCTTGCGCGATGAGCTTGTCTAGTTGCTCGTTGATTTTCGGCTTGAGCGCGAATGGCACTCGCCGTGGTTTGAGGCGGATCGGGGCGACGTTAGGGTTAAGGTTGAAGGAGATAGGGGCCCCTCGGTACTTGCCTAGAGAGTCGTCAAAGACCTCCTGGAAGTCCCTCACGAGCGTCGCTTCCCAGTCAGCCTCGTCTGTGTGGTGGATGCCCGTCACTTCTATTCCCAGCGGGGAGAACCATTGCAGGCCGAGCAAGCTGGGGCGGTCTTTGTCCACGACTGTGAGTGGCAATACCTCGGTGTGGTTTTTGAAGGTGACTTTAAAATGTCCGATGCCAGCCACAGGGATGCGGTTTCCCTGGTAGTCCTTCAGGATTAGTTTTTGGTCGTCTAGCTCATTGCGGCGGATGGTTGGTACTAGGCGCTTGATTGTGTGCCAAGAGACCATGGAGAGGTAGGACCCGGAGTCCACTTCCATCTCGCAGGGCTGGTCCTCGATGCTCACCTCCACGTGCACCTTTTGGGCGTCCATGGTCGATGAGTGGCTGATGACGACTGTCTGGTGGGTTTCTTCGCGCCGCTGTGCCTCACTGAGTCGTCTGCTGCGGCCGTTGCGGCTCCACCGGCTCTCGGTTTGGCAGTCTCGGTGTCTGGGGGGGTGCTGTCTCGTCGTCGGGGGCTGTTGCCTCGTCGTTGTGGGCTGTAGTTTTTCTTGTTCCGGCACACCTTGGCGATGTGCCCCCGCTTCTCGCAATGCCGGCAGATGGCATCGAGGAAGCGGCATTCAGAGCGGGGGTGATCGCCGCCGCAGCCGGCGCAATGGAATCCCGACTTACGTCCCCTTCGGTCCCGCCGGTCGCGCTCAGCCTGTAGCTGATGGATCTCCTCTTCCTCGTCCTTGGTGTTGGATTGGGGGTCGATGTCGCCGTGATGTGTGGTTGTTTCTCGGCGGCTGGCTTCTCCGGGCTTCGCTGGTGCCGGGGTCGCTTCGTTGTTTGGTGGCCGTTCGGTTGTGTTCGCCTGCTGCATCCGGGCTGCTGATTGGCGGGTGGCCTCGGCTGCAGTTGCCTCGGCGAGGGCATCGGCGAGGGAGATGTCGCCCTTGGCCATCAGCCGGCTCTGCAGCACCGGGTCTCTGAGTCCGAGGACGACTCGGTCACGTAGCACCTCGTCCAGGTCGGCAAACCCGCATAGACCTCCTAGGTTCCTTAGCTGGGCCATGAAGTCGCCTATGGTTTCGCTCTCGCGCTGATCTCGCCGGTAGAAATCGTGCCTACGGATGAGTATGGGCACGGCAGGGGCATAATGGTGGCGCAAGATGGGCTCGAGGTCAGCCCAGTCCATTTCTTTTACGTCGGCGGGCTTGGTCAGCGCCTTGGCCATCTTGAATACCACGGGGCCACAGTGCGTTAGGAACACGGCCCGTTTCCTCTGCCCGTTGGTATCTTTGAGATTGCTGCATTCCAGGAACATCTGGAAGCGATCGGTGTACGATCCCCAGTCCTCGGTGGCTGGGTCGAATGGAGCGGGTGGCGGGGTGCTGCTGGCCATCTTGTGGGTCGTTGTGCGCCGTTTGCCACGTGCTGGTTGGTTCCTCACCTCACGATCCCATCCTCGTCACCAGTGTTAGATCGGGTAGATCGGTTCACATTAAGAGGCGAGACACGGGAGTGAACATTCAGCTCTTTATTGTAGTTTAAGAAAGGAATGGAAAAGGCTTGCGAACCGCTTGGCTTTATACAGCCGGCCGGCGGCTCGGTGGCCAATGGCAGCGCTTTGAATCTCCCGCGATTGGCTCGGCCAATCGCGGCAGACTCTCAGCGCTCCAATCACAGGAGTTCAGTCAACCAATCACGTTGCGGTCCGGGTGGACCAATCAGAAGGCGAGTCTTCAAGAATGTTAATACAGAACACTTTTCTTTTTAAATTAATTTCATCACTTGGAAACCTGACAGGAGGTTCATTACTTTTCTCAGCCACAATGCATATTTGTATGCCTTATCTGTCTAGCATACCCCCCAACTAAATTTTACATTTTTCATACCTTTCTCTGTGATTAGGATCATTTACAGTAAATGAGGCTATTACCTACTTGTGGATCGAACTGTATGGTCCTTAGTGTATTTCACTCCCTGATGGGCCTCCACACATGTCTCACACAGGGGCTCTTGGCACTCCACACAAAAGCTGGTGGCAGTGGCATTATCTTCACAGCTAGTGCAACACTGATAGGAAAAGGCTACTGATTAATCAATTGAGAAAAAAAGAACAAGTCTCTCATCCCTCAGGCCTGGAGATATAAAAACAGACAAGCCACATTCAGAAAACAAACATACCTGATTAGCATCCTGAGCATCCCCAAGAGACTTTGTGTCAACATCCCTCAAAAAATAGTTTTCTACAATGTCTTTTAGATAACATTGATGCTTGCATACTGGGCAATCAACCACTGGGGGGCGGGGGGGTTAAAAAAAGAATGATTTAAAAACTACAAGTGTACAGAACAAAAGCAAACACTTCTTTTCAAATACCATTCTGGCCACATTTTCAGCAGCTTGCATACAAAAGATGGCTATTAGCTCAGGTGATTGTTTTACAGTTAAAATCCGCACTTTGAATTGTATTTGGAAGCTTACTGGCAATCATTTCAACAATCAGAAAATTCATATTAATCTAATATGTAAAGATCTATGCACAATCACACTCACATTTATTGTCAGTCTCCAATTATTTTAGCAACAGGCAAGTAAAAGACCACTAGAGCTTGCTTGCTCTAGATCAGGGGTGTCAAACTCAATTTCATTCAGGGCTAAATCAGAGTTGTGTTTGACCTCGGGGGGGGAGAGGGGGGCAAGTGGGCATGGCTGGGGTGGGCATGGCCAGCTTAACATCACTCATTGGGGGGCAACCTGTGGTGGCCTGAGCGGGGCTGGGGCGATCCATTGTCTCCAGCGGAGGCAGGGGAGACCAGGGAGTGTCAAACCCTTGTCCTCCAGAGGAGCCTTGCTGCCTGCTGGTGACCAAGTGCTAAGGCAGGACATCCCTTCCTTCCTTTCCTTTTTTCCTTCTCTCTTCCTCCCCCTCTTTCCTTTTTCCTTCCTTGCTCTTCCCATCTTTCCCTTTCTCCTTTCCTGTCCCTTCTTGGATGCTCAAATGCAAAAGGGGAACTCCTTTTGTTTTGTTTTGCTAGCCCTCTGTCAGTGAAAACAGAACTTGGGGAGCCTGTGTGCAGGCCTCCGGGTCCTGTTTTCGGCCTGGACAGCCTCCTGAAGCCCTCTGCCAGCAAAAACAGAGCCAGGGTGCGGTCAGGGTTGCGCACAGCCCCCTGGGCTCCATTTTCACTGGCAGAGGCCTTGAGTTTGACACCCCTGTTCTAGATGAATCTTTAATATAGCATACCTCTGTTCACGTCAGCAACACACACAAATATAATTATATTGGAAGGAACAACAATACACTTCAAGCGTATCTTGACCAACCTTTCTCTACTCGGGCTCTGCAAGAGATTTTTTTTTTTTAAAGAAATTTTTGAGTCCTGAAAAGCAGCGGGATGAATTTTTCTCCTGCTGACAAACAACTGACTTTGCTGCCAAAGCTGGTTCTTTGGCAGCACGCTCCCCAGATTTGAGCAGGAACAACTAGGAACAACCCAAGATGACCCTGGATGACCATTTACTTGCCTGGGAAGAGGAATCTAGACAGTTGCAAATCTTGGTAAGAGCAGTCAGAGGGTCGGGTCTTCATCTTTTCCTGTCAGCTTTTGTTTTTTTAGGCATGCCTCAGTTTTAAACATCACGTTTTGAACTTTTTTCCCCTTTTGACTTACATCTTTAATTTTCTGTTTGAACGGTGATTTATTTTATACCCCCTTGCTGGACTGTGAACTTTTAACCTTTTTTTTTACCCCTTTGCTTTGGAGTTAAGAAACACTTCCTTTTTTGCCACATGGAAGCCAACAATGCAAAGACTTTCTCCTTGGTAGTGAAAGTGATCCAATTTGGTTTACATTTACATCAGATTTCTACTACAAAGATTTTGAGTTTTGCTAGTTTTAAAAAAAGCTGAAGCAACAGCATTGTTGCCAGGGATGCCTCAGCACTCTGAGGGCCAGGTCAGTGCAGCTACCAGGTGCCATGCCTGTGAGCCCCGTGCTGCCCATGCTTGTCTCCTTGGGTGTCAGAGCCCTTGTCCAGCCAGGCGGAGAAGCACCGGGCTAGCCTCTCCCTTTCCCCAAGCCTCAGTCTTTTCCACAAGCCAGCACAGCCCTGCCCTGCCACATGCTGCAGTGCCAAACCCACCCTTCTTTCACCAATTGCACCGCCACAGAGGTAGAGAGCTTGATGTGCCGGCCACCCTCTGGGAGAGATCTGGAAGGCAGGGAGGTTTTGCGTGTGAAATACAATAGATTGTTAACCGAAGGCTTTGAAGTTTAACTTTGCTGTTGGCTTTACCTGCTAATTATACTTTTTTTTAAAAAAATATTTTTTTATTAAACAGTTTTCTTCATTTTACAACACAGTTTCCATTCATTGCAATGAAATATCAGTGTGTATACTTTTTACATAGATTTTAACCATACGTACATTTATATATATTCTTTTATATATTTTGTTCCACTATAATATCTACCATATATATTTATCATCATACTATAATATTTCATATTCTTTATTTATCTTTATATCTGCTATTTAACCAATTATACCATGCATTCCAAATCAAATAATATTCGGTTTCTTCTATCTTTTATTTCCATTGTCAGCCTGTCCATCTCGGCACACTCTAATACTTTATCACACTTTCTTCCGACGGCAAAATATCATTTTTCCAGTTTTGCACATAAACGATTCTAGCCACTGTTATTAAATGTAGCATTAGATATTGTGTTTTTTGGTCATATTTTCCTGTTATTATACCTAGTAAGAATATCTCCGGTTTTAACTCTATTTGTTGCTTAGTTTCTCTATCCATTTTCTTATCCTTATCCAAAATTTTTTTGCTAACCTTTTTGGGCTTCTGTGCCAAAAATTGTGTGCGCACTTGCACACTCACGCTCGCATGCCAGCACCCAGAAGGCAATGTGCAGTCCCCCTACACCCCCTTTTGCTTTTTAAAAGCTTCTGTTAATTCCATCATTGTTATATTACTTTCTAACATTGTTTCAATATCTTTGGGTATCTGGGGCAAATTTGCTTCCTGTAAGTATTGTTGAATTCTTTCTTCCTGAACATTCTCTTGATGGTACAGTTTTCCATAGTAATCTTGAATAATTTTTTTCTTCTCTACATTTCCATAGCATACATGTCCTTGTTCATTTATCAATTGATTTATTCTTCTCAAGTCTCTTTCCTTTCTCAATTTATAGGCTAGCCATCTGCCTGGTTTATTTGCATCTTCAAAATAGCTCTGCTTAGCATTTCTAATTTTTTGTGCTGTTTCTTCTTTTTCCATTAGCCCCATTTTATGCTTAGTTATGTCCATTTTAATTTTAATGTCCTTTTTTTGTGGAAATTTCTGTAGTTCTTTTTCCAACTTCTTGTAGTCATCTTCCAATATTTTAAAGATTTTTTTCTGTTTTATATTTCATTTTCTTGTATAGTCCATTATCAAACCTCTTGTATAAGCCTTCATCGTGTCCCAGAGGTTCTGTATGTTCTGTTAATGGGCCGTGATGCCCCTCGGAACTGGCAGGGACCTGCTGGAATAGGCTTGAGCTATGCATGCTTTGATCCATCTACTCACTGTAGATGGAGAAAACTTACCCCGCAACGAGGAAGGTTGGAAAGAACAAAACAAAGACTCCATCCTGCGGAAAGCAGAAATATGTTTAATGTAAATTTTTAAAGCTCTGCACACATCCAAAGTGTACCAAGTCTTCTCCAACTCATGGACCAGATGAGGACAGAAATCCAGAAGTACCAGCTCCTGAGCTCTGTGGAAAGACGTGTTGACCTTCGGAATGAAGGCTGGGTCCAATCTTAAAACCACCCAATGAGGATGGAAAATGCAAAGCTCCAGGCAAACCGAGAGAGCAACCAACTCCAAAACTCTCCTCACCGAAGTGATTGCCACTAGGAAAACCACTTTTTGAGTAAGGAAATGAAGACTGGATTGTCGAAGAGGCACAAATGGAGGTTCTGTGAGGGTCTGCAAAACCTTAGTCAGATCTCAAGTGGGGTACCTATGTACCATAGGACGGCAAAGGTTGGTAGCTCCTCTGAGGAACCTATGAACCGTAGGGTGCTGAGCCAAAGATTCCAACTTCCCACAAGACAAGACCAATGAGATGGCTGAAACCTACCTGCAGAGAGTGTTGGGGGAAAGACCCTTGTCCAGGCCAGCCTGTAAAAATTCCAAGACTGCAGCCACCGAAGCTTCTGGGGTGAGATGTTGGACTTGACACACCAAGCTAAGAAGGATTGCCAAGTAGCTTCATAAATGTGAATTGTAGAAGGGCGTCTGGAGGCCTGAATGGTTTGGATAACCTTGTTGGAAAGTTGGGCATTTTTTAAGATGCCCCACTCAATCGCCAAACTGCCAGTTGTAGCCACTGGGGCTCCAGATGAGAGAGGGACCTCTGGAGAAGAGAGACATCCTCTTCAGGAATCTGCCAAGGGTGGATCACAGAAAGGCCCATCAAATCAGCAAACCAATGCTAGCGAGGGCAAAAGGGAGCCACAAATATGATCTCGGCCCACTCCAAGAAGAGCTTTCAAATCACCGCTGGGATCAGTGGCAAAGGCGGAAAAGCGTAGAGCAATCCAGAAGGCCAGTTGCAATGTGAGGCATTGGTGCCTTCAGCTCCCTGGGAGAAATACCTAGTATAATACCTGGGCAGATGAGCATTAAGGGATGAGGAAAATAAATCCACTACTGGCAAATCAAATCTCTGGGAAATTTGCTGAAAAAGGGAAGGATACAATTGCCATACAGAATGGTCAATGGTCGTCCTGCTGAGCAAATCTGCCTGTATGTTATCAGATCCAGAAATATGCTTGGCCCTAAGTGACAGAAGATGACGTTCTGCCCACCTGACCAGGGACTCCACCTCAGTCATGAGAGAAAGGGACCTGGTACCTCCTTGTCAATTAATATGAGCTTTGGTGGCCACATTGTCAGTCATAACCAGGACGTTAGATCCCAACACCTCGTAGATAATTTTTTTCAGGGCCAAATGAACCACTCTAAGCTCTAACCAATTGATGCTATGAGCCTGTTCCTGTGGAGACCACAACCCTTGAGCCGAGAGGGAACTTAAATGGGCATCCCAACCAGACAAGGAAGCATCAGTAGTGAGGACCAGGAAGGATTCAAGTTTGAAAGACTGCCCTTTGGACATCGCCCTGGAAAGCCACCAGTGGAAGGAAAGTAACACCTGCTTAGACAACTTAACCTTCCTGGGGGAATGGCTGGACCCCGCTTTCTGGAAAGGAAGCAAGAACCACTGCAAGGATCTGGCATGAAGCCTGGCCTGGGGAACAATGCCAATGCAGGATATCATCTTACCCAACAGTTGAGAAAGAAGGTCTAAAGGGACAGAACTCTTGCCCTGAATGCCCCTAATCATCCCTTGTAGGCCGACCAGTCTCTCCTGGGAGAGAAACACTCGACACATCACAGTGTCAATGATGGCTCCCAAATGAAGGAGATGATTAGTTGGAAAGAAGTGGCTCTTTTTCCTATTAATGGAAAACCCCAGGTCCTGCAGAACTGAAATTGTAACTTGCAAATCCTGCTGAGCCCTCTGAAAGGAAGAAGACATGATTAATATGTCATCTAAATAACATTGTAAACGCACCAGAAAGGTACAAAGGTATGCTGCTAAGGGTGCCAGAATTTTGGTAAAAACCCTAGGGGCAGAAGACAACCCAAAGGGGAGAGCCCTATACTGGAAATGATGCTGCTCATAACAAAACCTAAGAAATCTCCTGTGGGAGGTACAGATAGGAACATGTAAATAGGCTTCTGTCAAGTCTATTGATGTGAGGAAGTCCCCCTGCCAAACGTTCTCCAAGATGGAAAAAAGAGTGTGCATCTTAAAGCACCTGTACACAACAAATTTATTGAGTCGTTTCAGATCAAGAATTGTCCTCCACGCCCCCGAGGCCTTGGGAATAATGAAAATTCTAGAGTAGAATCCCACCCACTGTTGGTCAAGGGGGACCTCCTGAATGGCCTTGAGGTCCAGAAAATGCTGGATGGCCGACTCCATCAGACTCCACCTCCTAGCATCTCTAGATACTGGGCAGGAGATAAAGAACCTCAGAGGAGTGGAGTAGAACTCCAGTGAAAGACCCGATCTTACAGTGGACAGAACCCAGGCGTCTGAAGTAATACCCTCCCATTCATTCGCAAACCAAGCTAAACGGCCACCAATGGGAATGGACTGAGCAATAGCACTGGCAACGGTACGGGCGACTTCCTCCTCCTCGAAAGGGTCGTTTGGAGGAAAACTGCTGCCTGCCATTGCCTGAGTGATCTGGAGGAGGTTCTTGACGTTGATAGGCAGATTTCGACGGCCGGTGGAAACTGGAAGTTGGCTCTCCTCTGAACTGAGGGCATTTGAAATAAGGAGAGGCTCGATGTTCCACCCTCTTAAGGAGCGAAGGAAGAAACTTTTGTTTATCCTTGGTCTCAATCAGAAGGGGCTCAAGGACCTCCCCAAAGAGCTTCTCCCCTTGAACCAGAGCAGACGCCAACTTCCATTTACGTCTGCCATCAGCTTGCCAGTTGCGCGGCCAGCACATGCGCCTGGTTGCCACCAAGAAAGCAATGGCTTTCATGGCAAATCTGGCGCTATGCAGGGTTGCATTGGCAGTGAACTCTGTAGCCGCCATGATCTTGTTGATGTCCTGGTGGGCACGGACATCTGATGAGGGGATTCTGTCCTACAGCTGCTTCAGCCACTTAAGTGAAGTTCTTGTAAAGAATGATGCCACTGTAGAGGCTTTGACAGCCCAGGCAGTGGCCAAATGGGATCGCTGTAGTGACTGTTCCACTCGCTTTTCCTCTGCTTAAGGACTTCCTCTGGGTCTGAAGGGGCAGAGTGTTGAGGTAATTCCCTGTTAGGAGAATGAGTGCACACAGGGAAATGTAGTGAGAGTGATGTTGAATAACACATGACCAGCACACAGATACACTGAATAGTAAAATGTAGGTTTTACTTCCAGTAAATGGTTAAGCAAAGTCCAACAAGCAGTCCAAGTCATACATGGTTAAAGCAGTCAGTATTCAGTCCAGGGATAATCCAAATAACAAAGTCCAGTATCATAAACAGTTCAGTAAACAGACTCACAGCAATCCAAGAAGAACGACAATCAGCAACAGTCAACAGGGAAAAATGCAGGAACCAAGAACATCGAACATCAAAACAACTAGCAACTAACAACAACAGAACAGAACTAACAACCCAGGTTTCGGGCTCCATCTTATGGCCATTTGAGGAACCACACCCAATTACAATTTTAGAATTCCCTTAAAGAGACAGTATTAAATGTCTATCCTGGTTTATGTATTTCCAACCCAACTGTTAGGTGACTATCAATTTCTAACACAGATGATGAAGAGGCCAAGGCTGCCACCGGAGCATCAACTGTGGGGACCTGAAGAGTCTTGGTAAGTTCAGGTCCCACGTTGAAGAACCTGTGATCAGAGGCCAGAGGATTGGGCCCTGCAGCAGGGGCTTCAAGCTGTTTCTTAATTACCTTCAGGAACAGATTTGGTGATGGAACCACCTCCTTCCTGACTTCAGGTTCATCGAACAAAACATCTGACTCCTCAGGAGGAAGTGTGGTCGATGCTTCATCATCTGCGTTTTTCAAATTTGTAGTGTTTCTAGCCTTGAACAACAAGGGACTAAACAAAGAATGTTTAAAACAACCAGTAAACACCAGAACCTCCTGTAAAGGACCTTCATCTGCTGACATATCAGATTCCAGCCAATCAGGTTCCCCCACCAATGATGGAGCTACTGAGGCAGCAGGAGTGAAGTCTTCAGCCAACCCAGAAACTGGATCCTGGATAAAGGAGCCTCGTTCTGACAAGAGAGCTTCACAAACCCGGGATCTTCTCTCTGACAAATCAGAGGCAGCAGACGAGTGTCGGGTCGCTCTCTGCAAACCTTCTGAGATGCCCTTCCTGATTGCCTTGTCTGTCAGGAGTTGAAGATTCATTGGGACATCCGAATCAGAAGGGTCAGTAGGCCTGGTTGCAGAGGCAATAGAAGGGAAGGGGGGTTCCTCCCCCTGTCTACTGTGCCCACACTCCTGCCAAAGTGCTGCATCTCCCTGAAGATCCTCAGCCTGACTGTTGCCTTCAGAAAGAATTGGAGATGCGCCTCTCCTGGACGCATCAGGGGACCAAGTTTAGAAACCAAGTCTGGAAGAAGGTCCAGGCTCCTCCAAATCCACTTCACTGAGTGCTGCCAGAGAAGAGGGGCATGCAGACGTTACGTGAGAAGAGGTCTGATGCACCTTGGCTATTTGCTTCTCGATAGCCTGATGGCGCCTGGAAGCATTCTTCTCCTCTGCCTTTGAGGCCTTCTTTACAGGCTGCTTCCCTTTAGTAGAAGCAGCAGGAGCCACCTTTTGAGGCTTGGCCACGTTAGAAGCTGTGGTTTCCATTGGGGCTTCAGACATCGTGGAGCAGCAAGGCCAAATCTGGACTGGAAGTCGTGTGCCAGGAGGAGAGCACACGAAGCGATTTATGAAATATCTTCAGGGGAAAAAATTGAGTTCTTCTTTCAGTTTGTTAATGTATTCTTCTTCATTTATTAAATGGGTGTTAAGTGTCCATCTTTTCTTTGGTTTTCTTCTGCCTCTCCAAATTATTTGAATTGGGTTGTGGTCGGCCCATTCATTTGGTAAAATTTCGCTATCTTTGACTTCATCTACTAATTTACCATTCATCCAAGCCATATCTATTCTTGTCCAAATTTTATGTGGGTTAGAATAATAAGTAAATTGTTTTTCTTCTGGGTTTAATTTTTTCCAGATATTTACTAGGTTCAGCTCATTCATCATATCCTTACATGGCTTCGAAAATTCTCTTTTTCCTTTTTTATTCTTACTGGCATTACTATGATCTTTTCGATAGTCAGCAATAGAGTTAAAATCGCCTATCATACAAATGTTGCCTTTTTCGAAGCCTATTATTTTTTGGTGGAGATCTTTAAAAAATTTACCTTGTTCATCATTTGGGGCATAGATTACTACCAGTAGAAATGTAATACAATTAATCAAAATTTGTACAACCAGAGTTCTTCCTTCAGGGTCCACCCAGATTGGCTCCTCTTTTAAGTCGTCTCTCACGTATATTGCAATACCTTTCTTTTTGTGCTTATCTGCTGGTGCTGTGAATAGCTTTCCAAGTTTCAGGCAAACTAAAAATCTTTCCTCATTTTTCCTAATATGTGTTTCTTGTAAGCAAATTATATCGACATTTTGTTTAATTAGTTTAGTTAGAATCCTTTTCCTGTGAAGGCAGTGAAGGCAATTATAAGAGGAACAACAATTTCTTATAATGCTATGAGAAATAAAAGAAAGTATGCTCAACAAAGCAACCTACAACAAGAAATTAAAGACTTAGAAACCCAGCTACAAAAGAATCCCAAAAACCAAAGAATACAAAACCAGTTAATAACCACTAAACACAAATTGAATCTACTCAAACAAGAAAAATTGGAGATAAACCTGAAAATGACCAAACAAATCTATTTTGAGCATGCAAACAAACCAGGGAGATGGTTAGCCCATAAACTTAAAAAAGCGAAAGAAAAAAGACTGATACACCAACTAATGGATGAGATGGGCAATTTGCAACATGAGATAGAGAGGAAAAAAGAGATCACCCATAAATACTTTGGAAAATTATATAAAAAGGAAGAAGTCAGCGAGGATAAAATAAGGAAGTACCTAGAGGAAGCGAATGATAAAGCAATTGGAGAGGAAGAGATAGAATTATTATACAAAAATATTACATGGTCCGAATTGAAGTCAGCAATAAAGAAGCAAAGTAACAATAAATCGCCAGGACCAGATGGGATACCGGCAGAACTATATAAAACAATCATGGAACAAATTGGACCACTGATGTTGGAAGTATTTAATGAGGTACTCTTAGCAGCTAGGATGCCGGACTCGTGGAGGGGAGCTCTAATTTTGCTGATCCCAAAGGAGGATTTAGACCATAGATATATCAATAATTACAGACCAATTTCGCTCCTGAATGCAGATTACAAACTATTCTCTTCCATTATAGCTAATAGATTAAAACAGGTTTTAAATACACATATTCACGAAGACCAAAATGGATTTCTCCCATTTCGACAAATTAAGAATAACTTAAGAACAGTGATAGACATTTTAGAATTTTACGAAGCCCATCTGGAGAAACAATTTGCATTTATGTTTTTAGCTGCTGAAAAAGCATTTGATAACCTAAACTGGAATTTCTTAATACAAAAAATTTATAACATGAACCTTGGCACCAGATTCGAAAACATCATAACTACAATTTACAATACCCAACAGGCAAATATTCTAATAAATGGGCAACAAACTGGCCCAATAAAAATAGAAAAAGGGGTTAGACAGGGTTGCCCTCTGTCCCCTCTGCTTTTCATATTCGCCCTAGAATCACTTTTGACCTGCATTAGGCAAAATTTGAGAATTCGAGGATTGAGGATTAAATCAGAAGAGTATAAAGTACAAGCTTTCGCTGATATGGTTTTCTTTTTGGAGGAACCTATAGAAAAAGGACATAACTTATTAGAAGAATTAGCACGATTTGGAGAAGTCGCAGGACTCAAAATCAATAGGAAAAAAACGAAACTAATGACTAAAAACTTAACAGATCAGAATAAAGAGCTAGAGGTATCGATGGGAATACAGGTGACAAAAAAAATTAAATACCTAGGAATATGGCTAATTCCACAAAGCAAATCAAGAAAAGAAAACAATTATGATAAATTACCCCAACAAGCTAAGAAAGATTTAGATTCCTGGAGTAAGGTGCAGCTTTCCTTACTGGGCAGGATTGCTTCGATCAAGATGAACATACTTCCAAAATTTCTATATTTATTCCAGACAATCCCAATCAAATTAAATAATTTTTTTTTATAGAACTAAATAAGATAACACTAAAATTCATTTGGCAGGGAAAAAAAGCTAGGATCAACGTAAAAGCTTTACAAGACCTGAAAAGCAGAGGAGGACTAGCCCTCCCAAACTGGGAAATATACCATACGGCAGCTACCCTACTATGGCTAAAGGAATGGGTGAATCTAACCAATAAAAGAACCCTAATACTAGAAGGCCACGATATGCAGAAAGGGTGGCATGCCTTTCTGTGGGAAGCTGGGAAACCCAGGCAATCATATTTCCATAGGCATCTTATCAGGGACTTTCTATTAACCAACTGGAAAAAAGTACGTAAAAAACTCTATCTAAAAATACCAATTTGGCTATCTCCAATGGAAGCAATAGTACACCCTAATAATTTGGATATAACTAAAATGATTAAATATGAAAATTTATTAGACCCACAAGGAAAACTAAAACCACGACAAGAACTACAAGAGCGAGGATTTACAATTGATCAGTGGGTGTACCTTCAAATTTACAGTAGATATAAACAAGACATCAAGGAATTTGGAATCTACAACAAATTGCAGATCTTAGACAAAATTTTATTAGGACCAAATAAAAATATCTAAATTTTACAAACAGTTATTGGAAACGGAATTAGAACAAGAGATTGTCAAAGGAAATTTGATAGTTTGGAGCAGGAATGTGAGACGGAGTATCACACTATCGGAATGGGAAAGGATTTGGAATAGGAACATCAAGATCACAAAATCAGCAGCTTACAAAGAAAATTCATACAAAATGTTCTACAGATGGCACCTGTCCCCTTCAAGATTGGCAAAAATGCACCCTAACATGAGTCCCAAATGCTGGAAGGAGGTACCTTCTTCCATATGTGGTGGTCATGCAAGGAAACTCAGAAATATTGGCAAAAAATTAGGTATTGGCTGGAGGAGATAACTAAGGAACAAACTGAATACAAACCAGAGTCCTTCCTTCTAGGAATTTTTGATAAACAATTATCCAAAAAATCAAAGTATATGATAATTCATATCCTAACTGCAGCCAGACTGGCATTCGCTCAGTACTGGAAACTACCTTCCACCCCCACTGAACAGATGATTATCCAGAAGATTCTAGAGTGCGCTGAAATGGACAAATTAACTCAATCACTAAAAATAAAGAATCCTCAACCTATTATAACAATTGGAATCCTTGGTATAATTGGCTAAATCAAAGATAGATCACACCGAGAAGAATCTCAGCCGAGGGCAACCCAAGTAGAGATAATGAAAAGTACCACCTACAACACATTTGAAGAAGAAAGGATCTTACAGACCATCACAAAAGACATGGTTTTATCTTAACTGTCTTCCCTGTCCTACCCCCTGTCATGTTCGCCGATCGCCAGAAGGAGACGCGAGACTCAGTGACTCTTTTAAAAGCTCTTTATTTAGTTCTGGGATAGGCTCGGCTCTCCCTCGGATCGGTGGCAGCTTATATTGAACTTGCCGAGCCAGCCGCGGCCAATGACACCACTTTGAATCCCCCACGATCGGTTTCCACCAATCGCAGGCGATTCGCAACAGGCCAATCACTGTGGCTCACTTGGCCAATCCGAGCGCCGTGCGTCCTGGCCAATCAGAATGCTAATGTGGCAATACAGAACACCCCTCCCCTCTTGGTATGGTCCTACGTAACGTAGTCCCGTAGGTAGGCGGGGCTCCGTATCTGTCTACTGGACCTGCGCAGGTTAGTTGGTGCCTGGTCTTCGAGCCATTCGGTCGGGTTCTGTGTTGCTCCCTGCCTCATCGATGGAACCACCTGGAAGGGTGAGCCGGGCCTTTCGCCGTAGCTCCCTCCCGGTCTACTCGGGCTGGTCGAGCTGCAGGCTCCGCTGCTCTCGCTCGGTTTTTCCGGGCTGGGTGAGCTGGCTCGGCTGTTCCTTCCAGGTGAGGCTTCGGGCTGCTCGTTTCCCAGTGTTTCGGCTGGTGAGTATTCTTGGTTTCTTTCTTGTTGGGGTTGCCTGTTTTGATTTTCGAGGTTTGCCATCCCTTCTTGGCTGGTGTTTGGGTGCTCCCCCTCCCCTCCTGGATTTTTGTTTGCTTGTGTCTGCGTGTTGGTTGTGTTTCCCGTGGCAATTCTCGATCTTAGTTGATCGATGTGTCGCTTCCATGCTCGTCCATCGCTTGTTTGTAGCTGGTACAAGTGGGGACCTGTTACCTGGGTTATCGTTGCTGGTACCCAGAGTGGGTCCCCTCTGAAGTTTTTAGCGTATACTGCGTCTCCTGGTGTGAATGTTCGATGCTTGCTCGATGAGTCGGGGGGTCTTTCGGGGTTGTAAGTGGGGTGCAGCCTGTCTAGTGGGGATCTTAATTTTCTCCCCATTAATAGTTCTGCCGGGCTTTTGTTAGTTGTTGTGTTGGGAGTTATATGTTGGATGAATAGCATTTTATTTATTTTTTCTTGCATTTCTCCGGTTTTGATTTTTTGGATTGTTTTTTTGGTGAATTGGACCATTCGTTCCGCCCTCCCGTTCGCCACCGGATGTGCTGGCGCTGTCAGAGCGTGCCGTATTTCTCGCTCCACTAGGAATTTTTCAAATTCCAATGCAGTGAACTGTGGCCCGTTATCCGATACGATTACATCTGGGAGACCGTGGGTTGAGAATAGTTTGTTGAGTTCTCTGATGACGGCCTCTGTGGTGGCAGTTCTCATGTCGCTTACCCCCAACCAGTTGGAGTAGGCGTCTACCGTTATAAGGAATGTGTACCCCTTCATAGGCCCCGTGAAATCTATGTGAATCCTGGACCATGGCCCTCTAGGGGTTTCCCATTCCAGGATTGGGGCAGCGGGAGGGCTCGGCCTGGATTCTTGGCATTGTCTACAGGTTGCCACCCAGGCTTCGATTACCTTGTCCATCCCTGGCCACCAAGTGTAACTTTTGGCCAGGGCTTTTGTCCTGATGATGCCCGGGTGCCCCTCGTGTAGTAATTCCAATACCCTTTTTTGTAGTTTTTCCGGGATGACAGCCCTGTCCCCCCATAGCAAACAACCTTTTTGAGTAAAAAGTTCTGTTTGTCGGTTTTGGAAAGTCCTAAATTGTTCGTCATCGTCTTTTTCCGGCTACCCTTTCTCCACCCAATTTAAAACCTGCGCCAGACATTTGTCTTTATTGGTTTCGTGGGCAATGTCTGACGTGGTTAGGGGGAGGTTGGGTAAGGTCTCTATGTTCAGGGTGGACATTGTGGGTGCCAGGTCAGCGTCCAGGTCAGGTAGCGGGGTGCGGCTCAAGGCGTCTGCATGTGCGATTGTCTTGCCGGGTCGATGGATCAGCAGGTAGCTGTAGGTGGCAAGGAACTCGGACCACCTTGTCATTCTCGGAGATAGTATGTTCGGGGTGGCCTTGTTCCCTGCCAAGATGCCCAACAATGGTTTGTGGTCGGTGATGAAGGTGAATGTTCTGCCGTAGAGGTACTCGTGGAACCTCTTCACGGCGGCGATGATTGCAAGGGCTTCCTTGTCTAGCTGACTATAGTTCCTTTCCGGCTTAGCTAGGGTTCTTGAATAAAATGCGATGGGTGCTTCATTTCCATTTGGGAGTGTGTGGCTGAGGACTGCCCTGACGCCGAAGGGTGATGCGTCACACGTTACCATGAGTGGAAGGGTCTCGTTGTATTGAATGAGAAGGTCCTTGGTCCGGTTGAATGCAATTTCCTCTCGCCTTCCCCAGTTCCAGGTGGCTGTTTTGTCCAACAGCCTATGCAGCAGTTCCACCACGGTCGCCTTTTGGGGCAGGAAAACATTATAGAAATTAATCAGTCCCAGAAACGCCTGCAGCTCTGTTTTATTTCTTGGTCTGGGGGCTTCCTTGATGGCCCTGATTTTTTTTCTGTTGGGTGGATCCCGTGCTGGTCTAGGAGGTACCCTAGGAATTCGACCCTCACGGTATACAGCTGACATTTTTCTCTTTTGACCTTTAGTCCCGAGTCTCTGAACCTCTGTAGCACCTCCCTCAGGTGGCCTTCCAGTTGTTTTTGTTTGGCTGCTGACACCAGTACGTCGTCGAAGTAGGGCACTACCCCCTTGATTCCTTGTAGGAGCCTCTCCATGAGGCTCTGGAAAACCCCTGGTGCTACGCTGACTCTGAACTGGAGTCTCTTGCAGCGGAAAGCCCCCCGGTGGTTTACTATGGTTTGCGCTTCGGTGGTTTCTGCATCGACCGGCAGTTGTTGGTAGGCTTGTGCCAGGTCGAGCTTCGTGAAAACCTTGCCTCCCCCCAGTGAGTGCAGGAGGTGCTGTACTACTGGGACGGGGTAGGCGCTTTGCTGTAAAGCGCGGTTGAGGGTGGCCTTATAGTCTCCGCAAATTCTCACTGACCCATCAGGCTTGACTGGGGTGACTATCGGGGTTTCCCACCTCGCGTGGTCAGTTGCCTCTAGCACTCCTTGTTCGATGAGCTTGTCTATCTGCTCATCGATCTTGGGCTTGAGTGCGAAAGGCACTCGCTGCGGTTTAAGACAGATCGGGGGAATGCCAGGGTTTAAGTTGAAAGAAATAGGGGGCCCTCGGTACTTGCCTAGGCTGCCGTCAAAAACCTCCTGGAAGTCCCTCGCGAGTTGTTCCTCCCAGTCTGCCTCGGCGATGTGGTCGATGCCCGTCACTTTGATCCCAAGAGGTGTGAACCATTGCAATCCCAGGAGGCTAGGGCGGTCTTTGTCAACGATCGTCAGGGGAAGTTTTTCGGTGCGCCCTTTAAATGTAATCTTGAACTGTCCTGTTCCGACTACGGGGATGCGGTTCCCCTGGTAGTCCTTTAGGATCAGCTTCTGACTTTCCAGCTCACGCTTGTTGATTGTAGGCACCAGACGCTTGATTTCCCGCCATGCAACCATGGAGAGGTAGGATCCGGAGTCCACCTCTATTTTGCATGGCTGGCCTTCAATGCCTACCTCCACGTGTACCTTACGGGCATCCCAGCTTGATGAATGGCCGATGATGACCGTCTGATGGGTCTCTTCCCTTTGTCTGGGTTCGCTGTTTCGTCGATTCCGTCCGTCTCGGCTCCACCGGCTCTCGGCTTGTCGGTCTCTCGCCTTGGGGGGGGGGTGCCGTCTTGTCTCCTGCCACTGCTGTTTCGTTGCCGGGGGCTGTAGGTTCACTTGAGCTGGCAGACTCTGGTGATGTGGCCCCTCTTGTCGCATTGTCAGCAAATTGTGTCAAAAAAATGGCATTCTGACCGAGGATGGTCACCCCCACACCCAGCGCATTGCAGCCCCAACTTACAACCCCGCCGCTCGCGCCGGTCTCATTCTGTCTGGAGTCGGTGGATGTCCTCTTCTTCGTCTGTGGTGTCGGAAAGGGAGTCGAGGTCGCCATTATGGGTGGTGGTGAACGCCCGGCGGCTCATCTCGGGATGTTTCGGTGGTTGCGGGCTGGTCTGCCCGTCGCATTCGCGCTGCTGACTTCCGGGTTGCCTCAGCTGCGGTCGCCTCGGCAATGGCGTCCGTGAGGGAGATATCGCCCTTCGCCATTAATCAGCTCTGCAGGACAGGGTCCATGAGTCCCAGGATGACACGGTCTCTCAGGGCCTCATCCATGTCTGTGAAGCCGCACATGCCCCCAAGGTCTCATAGATCAGCCACAAAATCGCTGATGCTCTCACCCTCCTTCTGGTCTCTTCGGTAGAAATAGTGCCGCCTGATGAGGGTGGGCACGGTAGGGGCATAATGGCTTCTCAATAAAGTTTTGAGATCGGCCCAGTCCATTGCCTTTACGTCTTCGGGCTTTGCAAGGGCTTTTGCCATCTTGAACACTGCAGGCCCGCAGTGTGTCAGGAACATGGCTCTTTTTTTCTGTCCATTCACGTCCTTGAGGTTGCTACTTTCCAGAAACATCAGGAATCGATCAATGTACGATTCCCAGTCCTCAGTAGCCTGGTTAAAGGGTGCGGGTGGCACGATGTTGCTGCCCATCTTGTCGGCTGCTTTCATCTGGGTGCTATGTGCTTAGGGTATCAGTTCCGTGATCCCACCTTCGTCACCAGTGTCATGTTCGCCGATCACCGGAAGGAGACGCGAGACTCAGTGACTCTTTTAAAAGCTCTTTATTTAGTTCTGGGATTGGCTCAGCTTTCCCTCAGATCGGTGGCAGCTTATATTGAATTTGCTGAGCCAGCTGCGGCCAATGACACCGCTTTGAATCCCTCGCGATCGGTTTCCACCAATCGCGGGCGATTCGCAACGGGCCAATCGCTGCGGCTCACTCGGCCAATCCGAGCGCCATGCGGCCTGGCCAATCAGGACGAGGGGTTACAAGAATGCTAATGTGGCAATACAGAACACCCCCTCCCCTCTATCCTCCTTTCTCTTCTTCCATTCTTTTTCCTTTCTTTCTTGCCTGGCCTCTGTCAAGGCCTGTTTGTTTGTTTTTTCTGTATATAATTTGTAGATGTGTTGTTTTTAATGGTAAAATTAATAAAGTTTTTTTTTTTAAAAAAAAGAAATATCTTCAGGGGAAATCTTCTCTATCCCCACACCAACCACCACTTTCTTCTGCCCAAAAGCACTTCAGTAGGAAGATTTTACTTCCTACTGGGACTCCAACTCTCCTGGGCCTATAAGGGCAATATTGATAGACAAGGCCCTGCTGGGAGCCCAAGGGTCCTGGTCTACTTCAGGATAGGGAAACCAATCCCCCGACAGGAAAATGGAAAGTTATAGCACCTACCCTTTGATGTCGTCTGCAGCTCCAGAAGCAACTGGTGGTGATCAAAGGTGCAGGAGTGGTGGGAAGAAGAACTCTTCAAAATGGCCAATAGTACTTTTAAAATGGCCACTGGCCACAAAGGGACTTCAAAATGGCCTCCATCTTCTTCCCCAGGGAGAGTTATTAACTCTCCCTGGCTTTCGTTGCTCTGCAAAGGCAGAGAAAATAGCCAAAAACTTCAAGGAAGGCAGCTGCCGAATCCCTGCAGCTGCTACTTCACCGCAGGGTTGAACAAGCCCCACGGCGCTGTATCTAGTGTGGCCGATGCTCACGCTCTTCAAAAAAAGAAGAGCGAAAAAAAGCACCTCCTCTTCACCGCAGAGCCCGCAAACTGTCCTGCAGCTTCCCTGCTATAGCGGAAGCCTCCGCCCTTGCCTTCTGGCCAACCTGCTGATCCTATCTCTTCTCTTCGCCCCGAAGGGCAAGAAAATGGCTGCTGTGGCCTGTGCAGGCTGCTCCGGATCCCCGGAGCAGTCCTCAGCTGTTTGGCGGCCCTGATCGTCAGCTGTGCAGCAGGGCGCCAAATTCAAACTGGGAAATGCAAGAAGAGGCTTTTTAAAGCAAAGAAAGAAAATAGAAAAAAAAGAAAAATAATGTAGCAAGGCTGCCTTTGGAAGGAAAATTTTGAAAGGCAGGAGAGGCAATCTACACATCCTAGTCTGCTAAGAACTGAGTATAAACTGGGGAGGAGTCACCCAGAGTGGGCAGAGCTAGGCTAATAAGCCTTTTGCACAAACTCAGTCCTAAGCAGATAACCCATCCATCCTGACCTGTCGCAGCCTTACAAGGGAAAAAGCAGTGTTTTTGACAGGAGAACAAGCAGATAAACCCTAATAGGAGGTAGAGTTTAATAATACTCTGGTACATACACACTTCCTAGAGCAGGGGTCTCCAACCTTGGCAACTGTAAGACTTGTGAACTTCAAATTCCAAAATTCCTCAGCCAGCAAAGCAAGCTGAGGAATTCTGAAAGTTGAAGTCCACAAGTCTTAAAGTTGCTAAGGTTGGAGAACCCTGTCCTAGAGCAGAGGATAACAGCACTGTAAAAAGGTCAGTTCTAAACAAGTTACTTCAAAAAGTCTTTGGGCTTCAAAACTCTCTCTCTTTCTCTGCTCCAATCCCCTGACACATTTAATTGTAACCCTTAATGTTTAATTTTTATTAAGTTCAGGGGTTCCTTCCACCCCACCCGCCCCCAAGGCGGGAGAGACATGGGGGGGGGAGGAGGGAGGGATAGAGAGGGAGGGAAAGAGATAAATGATATTACAAAAGTTTTTCTTTTTTTATTGTTGCTGTACGTAATATTTCAAAAGCAGAAAAAAATGAAGCAGCATAAAAGTGCATTTATCATGTTTTTCTTAGAACAATTAACTGAACTCTGCCTTATCATTATCTTAGGTAATAAAACCTCATTATTCAGATTAAATTTCCATGTTGGCACTTTGCGGTAAATAAGTGGGTTTGGGGTTGCAGTTTGGGCACTTGGTGTCTAAAAGGTTCGCTATCACTGGCTTAGTCTGAGACAGCTTCATATATTCAACATAAGCAAGACATTCTCCTTAGAAAGCAACCAAGATCTACTATTTAGCATAAACATGCAGGGACAAGTATCTTAAAATGTAGGTGATCAGGTATCAACTTAAAACTTAGTTTTGTTAAGATGCTAATGTACAGTAGAAATTGTTCTGCCCAAGAGCAACTTTGCTTTAACGTTTTCTCTCACCTGCCTTATTCAGTTACACATTGCCCTTATTTGAAGTATATGAGTACAAAGGTTTTGCATCATGTCTGAGTTTACAGTTCTGGGGCAAATCTACCTACACCAAAATGTATCTGACCAGACATTCTGATCTTGAACAAAGTCTGAATCTTCTAGGGAGGAACAGAGAACAGCTTCAGGCAGTATGCTTAAATATGCAAATTATTTTAACTACAGCTTATTTTGCTCTCATTTTCATCTATACATACTTTAATAGTATATGATTAGCTCTAAATAGAGCCTAAGGAATGAATAACATTTCATAATCTGTTCTCAAGTTTTAGTTTCAAATGAGATACACTGCATTTTCTAGAATATTGTCACAAGCAATAGTGCACTGTTTGTCAGCCCCAATTTTCTACCAATTTGAATTCTCTTTCCCAATCAACAGACATTCAGTGGTAGCATAAGATGAGAGGATAAAATCTTCTGATGCAAGTGCTTACTCTCCATTATTTCTGGAGAGGGGGAAAAGGGTTTGTTCTTTTTGTGTGCTACTAGAATAAAATAGAATAGAATAAGAATAGAGGGATGTTTCACCTGGCCCCTCCCCTCCCAGCCATTCCTTGTCACCCAGCCTCAACTTATCTATAGTTCTGTAAAAATGTTCACCTTTTTTTGACTTTATTATCTACATACTATAGATGTACTTTCATGGACCACTGAAAGCAGGAAATGGCTCACATGCTTTATCCAAGAGTGTGATAGGCAACAGGCTTTTAAGGAGCTGCCACAAAGAAAGGGGGACAATGTATTTTCCAAAGAAGCAGAATGCAAACAAGAAGCAATGGATGGAAACTGAACAGAAAGAAGCAACCTAAAACTAAGGAGAAACTTCCTGACAGTGAGCACAATTAACCAGTGGACCTGCTTGTTTCCAGAAGTTCTGGGTGCTCAATCACTGGAAGTTTTTAAGAGAAGATTGGACAGCCATTTCTCTGAAATGGTACAGGGTTTCCCCCAAGGTCCCTGCTAAGTGTTATTCTGTTATTCTGACACCTTTCCCAGGACCTCAACTCAGAGTTTGGCATCCTCAGTTTTTTTGCCTGAGCAGGAGGTTGGACTAGAAGACCTCCATAGTCCCTTTCAACTCTGTTAAATACACATGTATTTATGCTCTGGACTATAGACATGTAAACCCTGAAAAATACCTGGGCAAAAGAAAAGCAGTAAAATCACTCTTGGTGTAGGGACAGTATAAAATATGATAAATAATGGAACAATTAAAAATAATTGCACTTTCTCTCTCTCTACTCCTTCCTCTTTCTTTCTTTCTTTCTTTCTTTCTTTCTTTCTTTCTTTCTTTCTTTCTTTCTTTCTTTCTTTCTTTCTTTCTTTCTTTTCTTTCTTTCTTTCTTTCTTCCCATTTTTCTTTTTCTTTCT
>NW_020769481.1:237216-277441 GCF_900518735.1 Pseudonaja textilis | reverse complement strand
TTTGTATATGTGATCTGCGCGCCAATTTCTCAGATTCGGAATTCAATCTGTAGCTTCCACTTTGATTTCCAGTAAAAGGATAACTTTGCTCTAATCCATGGAGTCTGAGTATTTCTTTCTTGGATCTTGAAGGGAGCACACACTGACATTATTCCGAATCTCCCCATCAGCCCACCCGGAGAAAATATCAACTTTTCTTCTGAGGGGGTTTCACATCATGTCATCTCCAGCCAGCGATGAAGACGACCAGGGAACTGCGGTGGGGCAGCCGATGCTGCTACCAGAGATGCCAGCCACCGACCTGCTGGCTGACCTTACCCTGGAAGAAACCCCAGCTGAGAGGCCCAGATGGTCGTTAGGTGTTGGATGGAGGGATCCCGAAGACCCCCCCCTCCTGGGATCACTGTAAGTCAGAGAGGTGCGAGGGAACAGCTGTGGCAAGAGAGGGAGGAGATGGAATGCAGGCTGGATCAAGCCGGGCAATTCCTTAAGGATGCTTCCGAGAAGCCTGGCACAGCTCCAAGGTATGAGGGGGAAGGGGGAGCGAGTTCAGCCTGGGGAAGTCGGGCTGCCCCCATCCCCCTAGCCCAGCCTACATCAGCACAGCAGCCAGCTGCCGCCCGGGGGGCCCCAGCAATAGGTGTGATCCCTGGAAGACGCAACCTGCCCCCGTTAGATGTGAAGTTTGGAGGAAATCCCAAGGATTTGGGGTTTTTCCTGGTACAAGTCGGGAGCTATATGGCAGAATACAAAAGGGATTTCACTTCTGAAGCAGCCAAAGTGAGATGTGTTACCAGAGCCCTGGAGGGGATGGCAGCAGACTGGATGGTGACTTTGTATAATGATAACTCCCCCCAACTGCGGAACATCGATGTTTTCATGACTGCATTGAGGAGGAGGTTTGAGGACCCTCTAGCGGAGAGAAAGGCCAGGATCAGAATGAAAACCATAACTCAAGGGGGGAGATCAGTTGCTGACTACACCCAAGAGTTCAGGCAGCTGGCATACCACATCCGAGGCTGGTCGCAGGGGGCCCTGATAGAAGCCTACAAAGATGGCTTAAATGAAGATGTATACCACATGTGCATCTCCAGAAGGGATCCATATGACCTGCAGCAGTGGTACTTGCTAGCGGAAGAAGTGGAAATAGATCTAACCCGGAGCAGATGCAGAGGAGGCCCCGTATGGAGCAAACCGCTCCCCCCACATCCCCGAGAGGCCCCAAACCCTCAGAAGGGAGGAGTGATGGCAAGAGCCAGCCCCACTGCCTGTTTTCGTTGCGGGAAGGAGGGCCACCGGATTGCGGATTGCCGGGTCAAGCTGGATCCAAAGGGAGTGTGGGGCCAAGGGAGGAAGCCTGAAAAAAACCCAGCCAAGCCTCGCGAAACTGGGCTAAAGGTAGGGGAGGTTGTAGAGCTCGCCCCTCCAGCAGGAGAGGAGCTGGGACCTCCGACTCCCCTCAACGAGAGCGAGACCGACTCGGAAGATGACGTCCTGGTAAGTCCTAACAAAGGACCCATGACCATCCCAATAAAGTTAAGGGTGCCCACCTCAGGGACCGAGGGGGAGATGTTGGCCTTATTGGACTCAGGGTGCATGAGGTGCGTGATCAGCATGAAAGTAGTTAAGGGCATGGGCATCAGACTGAGAACTTTAAGAACGCCCATATCCTTTTGCCAACTGGATGGATCTGAGGCGGGAAGTTGCCCTGCACGTTTTATAACGGAACCCCTAGAGATGACCATGGGAACCCACAGCGAGACCCTGTGTTTTATTGTGGCCCCTGGGATGGAACACCCCCTAATATTGGGATTGCCTTGGTTTCGGAAATGGAATCCCCATGTGAACTGGAGAGAGGGGTGGATACGGGTCCGCACCGATCGGCAACCGGAAGGGGAGGAGCAAACCCATCCGAAGCTTCAAAGCCCAGCTGAGACAGCTTCCGCAGGTGCCGAGCATGTGGAGGGGGAGGAGAAAATCCCAAAGGAGTACTGGGACCTAAGAGAGGTGTTTAGCAAAGAGGCCTCTGATGAGCTCCCTCCTCATCGGTCAACCAATTATAGTATTGAGTTCCTACCGGGGGTGACGCTCCCGAAACCGAAGCTGTATTCGATGACACCACGGGAGCTGGAGGAATTGAGATCGTTTATTGATAAGAACTTGAAACGTGGTTTCATCCAACCCGCTAGACCTCGAGTGGCGGCCCCCGTGTTGTTCCGCAAAAAGAAAGATGGCTCCAAACACTTGGTGGTTGACTACTGAAACCTAAACGCAGTTTCCGTGGAGAACGTGTACCCCCTCCCCCTGATGAAGGACATGTTAGCCCACCTGGCCAAAGGGAGGATTTTCACGAAGTTGGACCTGAGGGAGGCGTACTACCAAATCCGAATTAAAGAAGGAGATGAGTGGAAAACTGCGTTCAATTGCCCGATGGGTTGTTTCCAGTTCAATGTTCTCCCCTTTGGCCTACAGGGAGCGCCAGCCGTTTTTATGCAAATGATCAATCAGGTGCTCCACGAACACTTATACAAGGAGGTTCTGGTTTACCTTGATGACATCCTTATTTACACAGAGACTAGAGACGAACATGTGAAACTGGTATGCTCAGTGCTGCACAAACTGCGGGCTGCCAAATTGTATGCCAAACTGTCCAAATGTGAGTTCCATCAAGAAAAAATTGACTACCTAGGATATCGTATTTCACACAAGGGTATCAAGATGGACCCCGAGAAGGTGAGAGCTGTATTGGACTGGGCCCCACCGAGAACCTGAAAACAGCTTCAAAGTTTCCTTGGATTTGCTAACTTTTACCGGCAATTCATCCCATCTTTTGCTAAAATAGCTATGCCCATCACTAATCTCCTAAAGACAAAGGGGGAGACGAAACCAAAGCCCAGCCAACCGTTGAATTGGTCCATGGAATGCCAAGCTGCTTTTGAAAAGCTAAAGCGACTGTTCGACGCAGAACCAGTGCTGAAACACCCGGATATGGATGCCCCTTTCATGATCCAAGCTGATGCGAGTGATGTGGCTGTTGGGGCAGTCTTACTTCAATTAAACGAGAAGGGGACACTACAACCGTGCACCTACACCTCCCGTAAGTTGACTGACACTGAAAGGAGATGGGCCGTTTGGGAGAAGGAAGCTTTTGCAGTCCGTTGGGCTCTACTAACTTGGAGACATTTCTTGGAAAGAGTGAAACACCCATTTGAGGTATGGACTGACCATAAGAATCTGGAGGCCTTAAAAACACCTCGAAAGTTATCCCCTAAGCAAGTTAGGTGGGCCCAGTATTTCAGATTCAATTTCTCTTTGAAATACATCCCAGGAGGGAAAAATTTTATGGCAGATGCTTTATCTAGAATGCCACAATACAACAGTGTTCGTCAAGAAGTGATAAGGCCGATTGTGTCAACCACACAGCTGGCTGCCCCAGTGGTCACCAGAGCGCAAAAGAGGAAGCAAGAGGCGGATCTGTCCAATGACTTGATGGAATGATTTAAGGAAGCCTTGAAAACAGATGAGTGGTTCCTGGCAAATGCGAATAACTGCACAGTTAGAGATGGTTTAGCCTGGGTGGGTGCGAAATTGTATGTACCACAGACTTTGAGAAGCCAAGTGTTACAACAGACTCATGACTCCAAGGCAGCTGGTCACTTTGATTTCATGAAAACCTTACACCTGGTGAAACGACAGTTCTGGTGGCCTTCATTGAAAAAAGACATTGAGACTTATGTGGCGAGCTGTCCAGTTTGCGCCTCGGCCAAAAGACCTCCTGGTAAACCACCAGGTCTGTTGCAGAATGTGGCTAGGCCAACTGCTCCTTGGAAGGAAATCTCCATGGACTTTATAGTGGACTTACCCGAGAGTGCTGGGCACACAGTCATCTGGGTGGTGACCGATTTGTTCTCCAAACAGGCACACTTCATACCTTGCTCCAAGATTCCCCCGGCGAAGTCGCTGGCCAAATTGTTCATTATACATGTCTATAGACTGCATGGTGTCCCTGAGCGTGTAGTTTCTGATCAAGGGGTTCAATTTACCTTGAACTTCTGGAGGGAATTTTTGAAGTTAATAGGCTCCACCCAGGGCTTGAGCTCCGCCCACCACCCCCAAACTAATGGGGCCTGTGAGAGAACTAACGGGGTGCTGGAGCAATATCTCCGGTGTTACATAAATTATCAGCAGGACAACTGGGTGGATCTACTGCCTTTTGCGGAGGTGGCATATAACAACTCTGTCCACAGCAGCACTGGGTTTACCCCCTTCAAAGTGGCCACGGGGCAAGATTTTGTGCCCATACCTGAACTTCCTCATGAAAAACCCAATGTCCAGTCGTCCAACGACTGGATATCTCAACTTCAACTCAATTGGCCAGTCGCTCATAAAGCTTTGGATGAGGTGCACCAGTCTCATAAGAAATTTGCTGACAGGAAGAGAACTCCACAGAAGTCTTATCAAGTAGGTGACAAAGTGTTCCTCTCAGCTAAATATTTCCAAACCACTCAGAAATCGAAGAAGTTGGGTCCTAAGTATGTGGGCCCTTTCCCTATTGAGCGGATTGTGAATCCTGTGACTGTTCAGTTGACTCTACCAAAACCTCTTCGTTGCATTCATCCAGTTTTCCACGTCAGCTTGCTAAAACCTGAACATACCTGTACATTGAGACCGACCCAGACTGATCCCCCCGTACCATTGTTGATCGAGGGTGAACAACATTTCGAGATTAAAGAGATTTTAGACTCTCGGAAATGGAGGGGTCGTCTCCAATATCTTGTAGCCTGGAAACATTTTCCCCCATCCTATGCCGAGTGGGTAAATGAGAAAGACATTAGGGCTCCTGAACTGCTCAAGAACTTTTATGCCAAGTACCCTGATAAACCATAGAAATGTATGCAATTGTTAACATATTTTTGTGTTGTTCTCTCTTACAGGGACTAATGTCCTTTTTCTAGGGGGTCCGAATGTCAGCCTCAAGATATCTTCTGCTATCCTATCTGCTATTTATCTCATATCCTATCTGTTGCATTTTCTCTGCTGACAGGCTTAACTCTTTCGGCTGTCATTAGCAACGGGGGGAGGGGGGACTTGGAGGGAAGAGAGCTGGAGGTGTTTTGCATTCCTTTACTGTGGGTAAGCAAGGGGAGGGTGTTTATGAATTCTTGTCTTTAACTTTCCATTTCCTTGCTAGCTTCTATCCCCTTTTGCGCAGCTGCGAAGTTTTATCAAAATATGTCAAGGTCAACGGACAGAGGCCTCATCACCACCTGAAGATGCCCACATGATCATATTCAGAACTTTTAATTGGAAGAGTCTTTTGGACTTTGGGGGGTGGGAACAATTCCATTCCTCTGTATATGTGATCTGCGCGCCAATTTCTCAGATTCGGAATTCAATCTGTAGCTTCCACTTTGATTTCCAGTAAAAGGATAACTTTGCTCTAAACCATGGAGTCTGAGTATTTCTTTCTTGGATCTTGAAGGGAGCACGCACTGACACCTTTTTTATTTATTTATTTTTTATTTTTTACACATCTCTTCAAGTGAGCAACGTGATTCCAGGTTACAACATTTATACACAGTCATAATTACATTTCCAACTTTCTTATCCAATTTCATATCAAATCATTATCTATTCCACTGATCTTTAAATAAGTTTTTACTTCATATTTCAATTCATTAATTCAATATCAAAAACATTTCATCCTCACATATATTTTCCAGCCTTTATCCCCTATTATTTCCATTTTCAGCTTACCACCTATTTTATTTTACATTATTCATTATTATCTTCATTAATTTTCTCAAAGCCAATATAAAACAAACAAAAAAGAGTAAAAATGAAATAAAACTAATATATTCAGGATCCACATGGTATATCTCCCAGTCTACAATAATTATTTATTCCAGATACATTCAAATAATATAAGAATTTCATAATATAATACTCTCATTACAAATACTTTACTTTCTACTGCAATCCTTTCTGGTTTACCATATTCTCTATTTTCTCATATCCTTTATATAATCAATTACATTTTCTATTTCATGTCTAATATAAAATGTATACAATAAAGAAAAAGAAAAAAAGGGGAAAATTAAGTTTCCTTTTTGTTTCCATTTAACCTATAAAATTTTATTTAATTTTCATTCCACCCTTTTTGGTCATAATAGCATTATTTTTTCTAGTTTACCATATTATCTGTTTTTCTAATATCATTTGAATAATCAATTACATTTTTAATGTATATGTATATAAAAAGAAGGGTTTGATAACAATAAAGCCATCTTAATTTCTTTTACTCAATTATCATTTTTCTCATGTATAATTATATAATAATCTTAAGGTAATTCCCAATAAGTTTTAAACTTCAAATCTCCCCAAACTATATTTCTAAAAAAAATATACCAAAATACATTTCCATGTGGCAACCCTCCTTTATATTATAATTAACCCTTATCTCTAAATCTCTTGGCCTTATAGTTTCTTATAATTCTAACCAGCTTTCCTTTTTCTAAGTTTTCCCGGTCTTTCCTGTTGACTCCTCTTTTTCCCTCTAGTATTGTTTTTATTTTCACCTGCCAATCCCTCATTTCCCCCCCACCCTTTCCTGTTCTCTCTTTTGAAGTTTCTTCTTATACTGCTTCTTCTTTTGTTTAGTCTTGGGTGTGTTTTCCCTTTTATTTACTACATCTATCATCAATGTCTTGATTCTGATTCATTTCATGTCTTTTTGCAATGTCCCTTTTTCTTTGTGTTCTTCTAAGCTGCTTTCCTCTTCTTTTAACTCCTCCTCTTTGAATTTTCTTTGTTCTTCTGTGAACTGCATAGTCATTAATTTTTCTGCCAGTGTGTCCAATAATTCCATTTTTTCTTTTAACATTCCTCTCACAGTTTGTAGTTCCAACTTGAATTTTTTGGTTATTTCTTCCATTTTTTAATCAACTGAGTTATTCTTTATTTTATTAAAAGTCAGAGTCTTTTATTTTAGTCCTTGCCAAATATATCCATTTATCTCAATTTCTCTTGTTAGTCCTTCTGTCTCCTTGTCACAATCAACACCAAACAGTCCCAAGATATTATCTTGTCCCTTTGCTACAATCCTTTTGATTTTTAGTGCTTCCGGGGTTATTGTTATAATATAGTCTTTTATTTTATTTCATTTCTCATTCACACATTTATAAGACCAGTAATTTTCCATAAAATCATACAGGAAAAAGTCCCTTTAACCATTAGATGGCGCTCTACATCTCTTTCCACTTTTCAAAGTTCTTTTTTCTGTTTTTAATTGTATTAATTCCGCTAATTTTCAACCATTAGCTCTTTCAAATATAGTAAATTCCAGGCAAGTCCAGCATTCTGTCCAATGCCTAATTAATGCCAATTCCTGTGTCTTATTCCAAATTTGGTCTCCAATTCCATTATAGTCCTTTTTTAATCCAGTTTTTTATTTACCTCATAATTTCCTCTTATTTTCCATTCGCCGCAACCACACTCTTAAATGAGGGCTCTTTCCTTTTGTTTCTCAGGGTTATCAAACAAAAATCCAAAATCCTTTGCCTGGTTACATGCCGCTCACCGCTTCACCGCTCCAGCTCACACTTAAGTCCGGGAAGCTTTCCATCTTCAGGGCAGCCATTAAAACTGCCGGTACCTCCTGTCTTCAAAGGGAGTATACCTAGCCAGGGAGAGGAGATGCAGCTCCCCTCAACCCGTCTGGTGGTCTTCCCCCCTTCCCCCACCCCTCCAAGATGGGTCAGATGGATCCGGTCCTGTTGGGACCCTCCAACAGGATAACCACGGATCGAAGCCATGCACGATCATGGTCTTTGGTCCACTTCGATGGAAGTGCCATCGGAAGCCCATTGCTGTGCTGTTTCAAATAGTCTGAAGCCAGGGTTTGTGTCCTTCCTTCCTCTCCTTTTTTTCTCTCTCCCTCACTCCCTCCTTCCATGTATCTATCTATCCATCCATTTATCCATATCTCATTCACTTTCTCCTCCCTCCCTCCCTCCCTCCTTCATTCTTTCTCTCCCTTCCTTTTATCCCATCTTTCTTTGTCTATCCCTTTTCTTCCTTTCTCTCTCTCTTCTCTCTCTCTTCTCTCTTTCTCTCTCTTTCTCTCTTTCCCTCTCTCTTTCTCCCTCTTCCCCCCTTCTCTCTGTCTCTCTCTTTCCCTCTCTCTTCCTCTCTCTCTTTCTCTCTCTTTCTCTTTCTATTGCTTCCCTTCCTCCTTCCCTCTCTCCTTCTAAAGCTAGGAGAGGAGACCCACCTGAAACAAACATGCACACTTCCAAGCACCCAGCAGCGTCGCTCGTTACGAGGGCTCTTCCCGGCCAGTCTCCAGTCCCACATTGCCTGGAAAAACCGGCAGGCAAGGCTTCCAGGTCCAACAAAGGGGCCGTGGATGGGACTTCCTCCCCTCTTGCTTTTGGGGAAAGGAGAGGTCTGGGAAATTCAAGTGAGGCGTGTGCTGCAACCTGCCCCCCCCCCCCGGTAGCTCTAGGCTAGGCAGCTTGGGTTTGGCTTTCCCAATTGCCTGAAGCCTTACCTTCCTCCTGCAGCTGGTGGCAGAGGGAAAGGCAAGCCAGCCTGGCTCCCTGCCAGCCCGCATCTCATCCCTTGCCTGGATTCTCTGGCAGCTGTTGTGGCTCACCTGCCAGGAGGCATGGAGGGGTGACCAGGAAGCACAAGGCTATGCCTGCATCGCCCCTTTGCCAGCTGCCCCTCCCTCACCGGGCTGAGCATTTTGGCAGTTGTAGGGTGCGGGGGGAGCTTCATTTGTTCAAATTCTATCTATTCCACCATTAGGCACCACAAAAAAAAGAGGAGGTTAATACGGCCTGACAAGAAACAAGAGCGGCAGGGAAGATGCGAGAAGTGAAGCCATAAAGCAAAGCCAAGTCCACATTCCCACTCAAAGCCCCTCACCTGCCGAGCGCACTCAGCCTCGCTTCCCACCCCGCTTCACTCCCACTAGCCATTTCCTTGGTTTCCCAACTGCCTTTCCATACAAACTTCCCCCACATGACCCCACCAGCGAGCTCCCTTATTGGCCCACTGCTCAAGCAGCGGTAGTTGTCAATTTCTAGTGTTATCTCTGTTTGGGTGTTTACTTACAGCCTCTTTGGGCAATGAGGACTATTGAGGATACCTGGAAAGGTGCAAAAAGGTTGCCATGCTCACCCTTTCTCCTAGCACTCACCCAAGTCTTCGAGCACCCTAGTTCCATTAACCCACCATTGTTCTTAAAGTCGAGCAATCCTACTCTTCCATGAAACATGCCTCTCCACCTTTAAAAGGGTGGCAGAGGTGGCTTCCGGTTTGCCAGGCTTCGGCGACGGCAGGGATTCGCGACTCTGAGCGATCCCTGCTGTGCTAGCCGTCTTGGTGCCTCCGATCCCGACGGATCTGGAGGATAAGGCTGCCCTGTTGGGGCAGCCGAAGACAGGGGGGATCCGGACAGGGGTTGGGAGGTATCGCAGACCCCCTCTCCAGCCGGCAAAACCCCCTTTTCTCAAGGCAGTGGAGCGGCGGTCTCTAATGGCCGCCACGAAGAAGCTGGCAACTGGTTTAAGAATGTGCAGGAGGAAGAAGGAGGAAGCTACAAAGTGAAAGTTTTTTTTGGCTGAACCGGGACTTTAAGGATATATTTAATACCCTGAAAGCTACTATTTTTTGGATGTTACATTATTTCCAGTGGAGGTTTCTTTTTTTTTTTTATAAATTTTTTTATTGTTTTTAACACACAAACAAACAGACAAAACATAAAAGCATCAGCTCTCCCGTATTTATATACAAACAGTGAGTTGGTTGGTTCATCGGTTTTGTGCATTCACTTCGTAGTCACAATTGCAATTACCTTATATAATAACTTATTGTCAATGCAAACTTATATATCATCATATCATTATTAAAGAAAAAGAAATTTGACTATACTTTTTATTCAATCATGCCTTATGAGATAACTATATTTTAGGGGGACGAGCGGTCTGCCACCTCCAAGTGGTGTCCCCTGGATGCGCGAAGCTGCCAAACGCTGACCGTAACTGAGAGCAGACCCTCCGACGACAGGCCCACGCGACAGGCCGGCTGGAGTACTCAAATGCCGCATCAACATGGTGGAAACGTCCACTACAAAACACACGTCCAATGCTACCGCGTTCGGGGGACCCGACGGGCGCAGGAGACCATTGGCCTGCGCCAAAAATCAACGAAATGGTCCACGCGGAAAGCACGGCGCACCTGCACCGTGTGAGAAAGCTATGGCGACTGCGTCCGGGTCCGATGCGCACGGAGACTACCCGATCCGTGTGAAAAAACGCAAGTGGGGAACAGAGGACTGCCAGACGCTCAAGGTGGCCACCTGGAACGTGGATTCGCTGACTGGACGCTCGACCGAGATCGTCAGGGCCATGCGGGACAGGAAGCTGGACATCTGCTGCCTCCAGGAAACTCGCTGGAAGGGCAACAAGGCTACGACTATAGACGGCTACAAGATCATATACACCAGCTGTAAGGAAAACCGCGGCGGTGTAGCTGTGGTTGTCAGTCCAAGCTGGCAAAGTTCCGTCGCAGAAGTTAAGCGCCTCACAGAACGACTGATGATAATCGTCGTAGCGACCGAGAGGCAGCGCCTACACATCTTGTCCGCCTACGCCCCTCAGACCGGATGTCACGAGGAGGAGAAGGATACCTTCTGGGAACTGCTCGACATCCAACTCAGGCAGATCCCACACGAAGACGACATCATCATCTCGGGCGACCTGAATGGTCATGTAGGGCGGGACAAAAACGGACACCAGTGCCACGGTGGGCACGGCACAGGCGATACTAATGAGAATGGCCAGAGGATCCTGGACTTTGCCGACTCCCATGATATGACCATCACGAATACCTGCCTCATTAGGCGAGAATCTCAACTCCTCACCTACCATAGCAGAAACGGGAGCCACCACACACAGATCGACTACATCATCGTACGACGAAGAGCCGCTAAAAACGTGCTCAACGCCAAGGTGTACCCATACGAATCGAGCAGTCAGCACAGGCCGCTGATGGCGAAGATCAGGATCAGCAAGCCCAAGACCAGGATTGACAAAAGGAATGCAGACCAGCCACGAATCAAGTGGTGGAACCAGAAGAAGATGGCGGGACCCCTCATCAAACCGGAGCAGTTCCTGCAGATGGTCGACGGGCCACAGGAAGCGTGGTCCATGCTGAAGAGCACTGTTCACACTGCCGGCTGCCAACAGCTTGGTTGCACCAAGCCAGGACGGAGACGCATCGAACGAGATACATGGCTCTGGACACCGGAAGTACAAGATGCCGTACACCTGAAGAAACGGCTCTACAAGGCCTTTCTTCAGGACAAGACCAGCGAGAAGCTCTGCGAATACAAGGCGGCCAAAAAGGCAGCCAAGAAAGCAGTAGCGACAGCCAGAAGCTCCCACTACAATGACATCTACGAGAAGCTGAACACGCGAGAAGGCGAGAATGAGATCTACCGCCTAGCCAAAAGCAGACACAGGAAGACCCTGGACATTGACCAGTTTCATGGGATCAACGACAAAAGGGGAAATTTGATCGTCAACCCCAGAGACGCTGCGGAGAGGTGGCGGCAATACTTCGAGAAGATCTCCACCGAGGAGTTCCCACACCCACGAACCCCGCGAGGTGACCCAGTTGAAGGCCCAGTCTCAGGCATTTATGCCAGCGAGGTCGCCAACGCCATCAAGGCCATGAAAAACGGTAAGGCAACAGGACCAGACGACATCCCTGCCGACTTCTGGAAAAAGGCATTACCGGGCTCGGCATTGTGGCTGTGCGAGCTGTTCAACAACATCGTCTCCACGGGAAAAGTGCCACACGACTGGTACCGCAGCACTACTGTTCCGATCTGGAAGGGAAAGGGCAGCCCAGCGGACTGCTCCAACTACAGACCGGTCAGGTTACTGTCACACACTATGAAGATCTTTGAACGCGTCCTTGATAAGCGCATTCGGGACATCGTCGACATCAGCGTCAACCAGGCTGGATTCATCAAGAACTGCGGCACCACCGACGCCATCTTCGGTGTGCGGATGCTGATGGAGGCTCACAGAGAGAAGAAAATCCCGCTCCACACCGCCTTCCTAGACTTGGAAAAGGACTTCGACCGAGTCCCGCACGATCTCATCTGGTACGCACTGCGAGATCACGGCGTGCCTGAGCTGCTCGTACAATGGGTCCAACTCCTATACAGATGTCACAAAAGCCGTGTAAAAGCGGCAGCTGGGATATCAGAGGAGTTTAATATTACCGTCGGCGTACACCAGGGCTCTGCTCTCTCACCACTGCTGTTCATTCTGGTGATGGACACAATTACACACGACCTGTACACGCCCGCCCCATGGACGCTGCTCTACGCCGATGATGTGTTCCTGGCCAACCTGTGCAAGGCTGAACTCGAGCACCGAGTCCAACAGTGGCACGACTGCCTCGAGCAGTTCGGGCTCCGGCTGAACCTAAAGAAGTCCGAATACCTGACCACTGACAATGAAATGACAGGCTCCATCCACGTGAACGGGCAGGAGCTACCGCGCGCCTCCACCTTCAAGTACCTGGGAACTACTCTTGGGGAAGAAGGCCTACTACAAACTGAGGTGGCAGCCAGGATCAACGCAGCGTGGGGCAAATGGAAGTCCGTCACGGGCGTCCTCTGTGACAAGAAGATGCCGATGCGCCTGAAGGCGAAAATCTATAACTCTGTGGTGCGCCCCGTGGCCATATACGGCGCAGAGTGCTGGCCGACGACCAAAGAAGTCGAAAGCAGACTCCAGATAATGGAGATGCGAATGCTCCGATGGTCGGTAGGCCTCACCCTACTCGATCGCGTCAGGAACGAAGAAGTGCGTAGATGGTTCAACGTCGTGCCCATCCCCACGGTCATGAGGCAGTCCCGGCTACGATGGTTCGGCCACGTGAGCCGCGCCAAGGAAGAATCCATCATCAAATCTGTAATGAAGGTGACTGTCGGAGGAGCGAGACCGCGTGGTAGACCTAAACAACGCTGGATGGACACGATCAAGGCCGATCTAGAGATCGCGAAGGCAGACCCGACATACGTGGCAGACAGAGAGGTGTGGAAGCAGTACTCAAGGACATTAGCGGACCTCGCCCGAGCGCGAGACAAACGCTGAAGAAAAAGAAGAAGAAGAAGAAGAAGAGATAACTATATTTTAATTAATTTATTCTATAACAAATCATATAGTCGTACCAGTTCTATCCTAAATAAAAGAAAAAAAAGAAAAAAAAACCATTATATAAATATAATATCAAATACCGAAAAAGAAAAAAGAAAAGTGAAATCAATATTATTCCTTATTGTCTAACATTCTAAATATTCTATTTTTGTATTTCATCATTCAGCCATTGATAGAAAAGATCCCAAATTATATAAAATTGTTTATCTTCTTGCTCTCTAATTTCAAAAGTCAATCTACTCATCTCAGCACATTCCAATATTTTCTTTATAACTTCTTCCTGCAATGGAATTTTCTCATTTTTCCAATTTTTTGCAAATACAATCCTAGCCGCAGTTAATACATTTACAATCAAATATTACTTTACTATAAAGATCTGGTAAAATTCCCAATAAGAAAAGCTCCGGTTTCAAGTCTATATGCTTCTTTGTCATTTTTTCCAACCACATGCGGATTTTAGTCCAATATTTTCTAGCATCCTCACAAGTCCACCACATATGGTAGTATGAACCAGGTTTCTGATGACATTTCCAACATTTTTCCGATTTGTTCTTGAACATTCTTGCTATCCTTGTCGGGGGAAAATGCCACCTGTAAAACATCTTATACAAGTTTTCTTTATAGGCTGTAGACATTGTCATTTTATAGTTTTGCAACCATAATTTCTGCCATTTCTCTAAGTCAATCCCATATCCAAAATTCCTCCCCCAGGCAATCATAGTTTCTTTAACTTGTTCTTCCTCTAGCTTAATTTCCAATAAGTAACCATATAATTTTTTAATCACCTTTTCATCAGTACCCATCAAAATCTTATCTAAATCAGTCTGTTTATCATAAAATCCCTCTGTTTTGGAATCCTCATCATACCTTGAGTGTATTTGAAAATATGAAAACCAATTCATCTGTATACCTTGTTCCTCTAAATTTTGTATCGATTTAAGTTCACCCTTTTCATCTAGTAATTCCCCATAGCTAACTGTTTGTTCCTTTTTATAAATTATAGGGTAAGAAAACGCTTCTATCGTCGATAACCAAACTGGAATTTTCAAATAACGTTGTTTTTTTGTCTTCTCCCAGTTTAACCACAAAGACTCCCGTATATAATGTCTTCTAAAATAACCCTGTGTTTTGGTTCCCTTATACCATAAAAAAGCATGCCAACCCAACAACAAATCATGACCTTCTAATGTCAACAATCTAGTCTTCCTTAATGTTATCCATTCTTTAACCCACATCAAATTTGCAGCTTGATAGTACAACTCCCAATTAGGCAGGCCAAACCCTCCTCTAGTTCTGGCATCCTATAAAAGCTTTAGCCTTATCCTTGCTTTCTTGCCTTGCCATATATACTTCAAAACAATTTTATTTAAGTCCTCAAAATAGTCTTTTCCAAGCCTAATTGGTATTGTTTGAAACAAAAATAAAATTCTGGGTAGAATATTCATCTTAATTGTTGAAATCCTCCCTATTAATGACAATTGTAGGTTTTCCCATTTCTTCAGGTCTTGGGCTATCTGTTGTTTAAATTTAATATAATTGTTCTCTTTTAATGTACTACATCTTGGCGTCAAATATATCCCCAAATACTTAACCTTGTTTGTAACTTGGATTTTTAACAATTCTGCCAATTCTTCTCTTTGTCTTAGCAACATATTCTTTGACAAGATCTTTGTTTTATCTTTATTTATTTTCAGACCGGCCACCTCCCCATATGCCTCTATCTTTTCCAACAGCTTCAAGGCTGTTTCTATAGGATCTTCCAAGATAAAGACTAGGTCATCTGCAAAAGCTTGTAGTTTAAATTCTTCCTTTTTGATTTTCATTCCTTTTATAGTTTTATCTTCTCTGATATTTCTGTTCAACACTTCCAAAGTCAATACAAATAGCAAGGGAGAAAGAGGACAACCTTGTCTTGTGCCTTTTCTTATATTAATAGGATCTGTAAATTCTCCCTCCATCATTACCTTAGCTGTTTGTTCATTGTAAATTGCTTCTATTGCCTGGATAAATCTTCTAGCAAAGCCCATCTGTTCCATTAAAAGTAACATAAATCTCCAATTCACGTTGTCGAATGCCTTTTGGGCGTCTAAAAATATCAAAGCCATTTGCTTTTCAGGATGCGCCTCATAATATTCCAAAGTATCCAGAATTACTCTCATGTTGTCTCTAATTTGTCGCTTTGGCAAAAACCCATTTTGGTCTGGATGAATAAAATTATTCAAATATTTTTTAAGTCTTTCTGCTAGTATTGAAGCAAAGATTTTATAATCTGCATTTAATAAAGAAATCGGTCTGTAATTCTTAATTTGAAGTGGATCCGCCTCCTCTTTTGGAATAAGTGTAATATAGGCCTCTGACCATGTTTTAGGTATCATCTTTTTTAACATAACTTCATTCATAACTTCTAACAATGGAATACACAGTGATTCTTGAAAGGTTTTATAAAATTCTACAGGAAGCCCGTCTGGACCTGGTGCTTTTCCGTTATTTTGTTTCTTAAGTGCTTGGCTTAACTCCATCATTGTTATATTACTTTCTAGCATTTCTTCAATCTCTTTAGGTATCTTAGGTAAATTTGCATTCTGCAGGTGCTGTTTAACTTTCTCCTCATCAATGTCTTCTTTCTTATATAAATGTTTGTAAAAATCATGAATAATTTCTTTTTTCTCTTTGCTGCCATGACAAGTTTGACCTTGGTCATCTATTAACTGCAATATTTTCCTCGACTCTTTCTCCTTTCTCAACTTATATGCTAGCCATCTACCTGGCTTATTTGCATCTTCAAAATAATTCTGTTTAGCATTCCTAATTTTCTGTGCCAGTTCTTCTTTCTCTATTAAGTCCATTTTATGTTTAGTTATATCCAGTTTCAGTTTAACGTCTTTTTTCTGTGGCATTTTCTGCAGTTCTTTTTCGAGTCTTTTATATTCATCCTCCAAGGCTTTGAAAACTTGCCTTTTCCTAATATTCTTTTTTCTTGTATAGTCTATTATCAAGCCTCTGGCATAAGCCTTCATTGTATCCCAAACATTCTGTATTGAAGTGTCTTCTTTTCTATTTTCTTTAAAGAAAAAGGCCAGTTCTTTCTCCATCCATTGTGTAAATTCTTTCTCCTTTAAAATAGTATTATTTAACGTCCATCTCGATCTTTTTTTTTTGTCCCTTCCATTTAATTGTCAATGGGTTATGATCAGCCCAAGTACTTGTTTCAATATTTACTTCTTGAACGCTAGATATTAAGTCTGTTGAGATCCAAATCATATCAAGTCTGGACCATGATAAATGTCTATTTGAATAGAAAGTATATTGCTTAAGTTTAACATTTCTTTCTCTCCATAAGTCTTTTAGGGTTAATTCATCTATCATTTTAAAAAAAGATTTAGGAAGAGTTTTTCTATTATACTTTGCTGTTGTTGCAATATAATCAAGTTTATTGTCCATGATTCCATTGAAGTCTCCCATCATAATTATATTAACATAGTCCAGTCCAGCCATCTTGGTATGTAATTTTTTATAAAATTCTTCCTGTTTATCATTCGGGGCATAAATTGCAGTCAAAAGTATCTTTCTATTGTTGTCCATTATTTCCACCATTAATATTCTCCCATCTTCATCTGCATAAATCAGTTTTGCTGGAATAGCCTCTTTGATATATAAAACCACCCCTCTTTTCTTACATTGAGTCAAAGAGGTAAACAATTTCCCTAATTTTGGTTGTACTAACAATTGTTCATGTTGCTTTTTAATGTGTACTTCTTGTAAACAAATTATATCAAACTTTAATTTCCCTAATTTATGAAAAATCTTCCTTCTCTTAGCAGCTGAATTCAGTCCATTTATATTCATTGTAATCAGTTTTTTCTCTTCCATGGTTATATTTTATATTTAGATTTAACCACTCTCGTGGATCTTGATTCACGCTGATCTTTAATATCCACCTGTCCCCCTACTGCACCTTCTTCTTTTCCAATCTCCATTTGTTCCTCTTGAGGTTCAATTAATAAAACCTCCTTTTCTTCCTCTCCTTCTCTCCCTCCAAAAAATTCTGCGTAGAACAGTTCTGCTTTCTCAATTGAATCAATTCTATGTCTCTGTTCCTGCCACGTGAACATCAGTCCTTCTGGGATCAGCCATCTGTAAGTCACCTCCTTTTTCAATAACATTTTGGTCAAGAATCGATATTCTCTTCTCATCTCTCTCACTCTTCTAGGTATTTGTTTTAAGACCAAAATTTCTTTACCTTTATATTTCAATGTCTTCTCTCTTGCCACTTGTAAAATTTGTGTCTTCATGGATTTTTTGGTAAATCTAATATGGACTTCTCTGGGCAGATTATTTCTCATCGCATATCTTGTAAAGACTCGATATATCTCATCTACTCCATCCATCATCTTCTCTTCTGTTATTTCCAAGGCATCCGCCAAAATTCCTATCATTATCGCAGCCAAATCTTGTCCTTTTTCTTCTTCTATATTTTGAAATCTAAGGTAAAATTCTGACCTATCCATCTCCCACTTCAACATCCCACTTTTTTCTTGTTCAATCACTGTTAGTCTATTATCAATATTTCCAATCTTCTCCTCTCTTCGTTTACCCCCTTCTTCGACTTTTTGAAGTCTCTCCTCATACTTTGCCATCATCTGTTGAATATTTTCCACTTTTTCCTCCGTCCTCCCTGTTCTTTGTTCAATGGTATCTGTTTTTATCTTAAGATCTTGAATTCCTTGCATAATCATCTGTAAGGTTACTCTTTCTTGTTCTTTTTCTTTATCTTGCTTTAACATTGCCTGGATTGAACGCTGTCCAGATGGTGGGGAGGCAGAGGTAGACACAGAGGCACCCGAAGGTATAAGTTTCTTACTCATTTTAGATGATTCCAGCTCTTCAAGTTCTTTCAAATTTTAATCCAATTAAAAAAAAAAAGAGTAGCCAATTATAATCCAAAATGAAAAAAGCCAATAATAAAAAACCCAATAATAAGGGAAAAAGAAGAAAAAAGAGAAAGAAAAAAAGATGAAATAAAAAAATTCTTCAAGTTCTTCCTGACCTTAATCCAATTAAAAAGTAATCCACAAGAAAAAATAAGAATAAAAATAAAAACCCAGTAATAATAATAATAAACAAGACTTAGGCCAAAAAGAAGAAAAAGAAAAAAGAACAAAAGGAATAAGTTTCTTCAAATTCCACACCTTAATCCAACCAAAAAGATCTCAATTGAGAAAAGAAAAAAGATAGTCCACTGATATACATTAAAAAGAAAAGCAAAAGTCCCAATGGAAAGGAAAAAAATAAATAAAAATAAAATAAAAATGAAAAATTCAAAGGCTTCCCCTTGCAAATAAATAAGGGTTAAGAATAGAAACCTTACTAAAATAAAAATATCGGGTAATGCTGGTGGAGGGGGTGGCGGAACTAAAAAAAAAAATTAGAAAAAGAAAGTAGGAAACAATACACTGCCCTCTGCTTAGTTATCCAAGGCTCTAATTATGACTCCCTTCTCTTTCCCACAAGCTTCAAAGCTAAACCATAGATATTTAATTATAAACAAGAATCCAGAAAGGCACCTGTAATAATATTCTACAGGGCTCTTTCCTCTATCTTATCAGGAAATGTCCTTGAGAAGGAGTCTTTCACATCTCTCTCCAGTTCAAGTAAAATATTTCCAAGCCTCTAGTTGGCAGTGTTACAAAGTTTCTTAGTTCTCACTTTCCCCCCTCCTCTCAGGACAGCATAAATAAAATAAAATAAAAACCCGCAGGAAATATATAAACATATATAAAAGGCAAAAAAGAAGAAAAAAAAGAAAAAGTAACCAAAGGGAGCCTCTAGCCTTAAAAAAAAATTAGAATATGAAAAATCCAAAGGGAGAATAAAATATATAAATATAAAAAGAAACAGTCCAGTTATCCAGTAAGTAACAATGAAGTCCGGTAGCAAAGAAAAAAAAAAAAGCAAATAAAGCCTCGCTTTGACGTCTCCCTTGGAAAAAACGCCGCTTAGTCAGTTTTGTCAAAAAAAATCACACAGGTTTCTTCTAGTAGTCAGAGTGAACTTTCAAAACTCAAAAAATTAGATAAAAAAAGGTTTCTCACCCAACCGACAGACTCTCTTTCAGACCCGTTCTTTCTGGAGCTGCCTCGACTTCAGCAGCATGGGGGCTGCCTCTCCACTGCCAGCAAAAAGAGCTTCTCCCGGGTCATCCAGGGATTTTGCGATGTCCCCGGAGTCCACAGGATACGCTCTTCACAATAGCTGTCCCTACGGGACAACTTAGGTCCATTTGGACCGGCCGGAAACGAAGATATCGGCTGCAATCGAGGAGCTCGATTGCAAGGCGTATCGTCACGGCGCCAGCTCCTCCCAACTTCCAGTGGAGGTTTCTTAAAGCGGTGAATGAAAGTGCTGAAAGGGAAAGTTACCCTCCCTTCCTTACGGAATTAACAAATGGACACTGAAAAACCTGCTTTTTTACAGAAGATAAAATTTAAAGCTCTTTGTTACAAGTGGGATGGGAGAGGTTTGGAAAAAAAAATTTATATTAAGACTTTGTTGGAGGAGATGCCTTGAAGATTAAGAGACTAGAAGCTAACTGCAATAAGGCTTTAAAATACAGATTGTGTTTTTTTCCTAACTGATATTACCCCAGGAAGAGAAACTGCAAAGGGAAGAACTTTGTGCTTTGCTTGGACTGTTTGATGACTTTGGGACTTTGGGGAATTGTTTTAAGTTTGGAAATATCTTGGTTGGCTTAATAAGAAGAGGATAAAGAAAAAGAAGAAGAAAAGGTTTATAATGGCTTTATCTCTTGATGAATTAAGAAAACAATATGGAAAAACAAGGAAAGAAGCCAAGGACGCTATGGGAGAAGCCTCTTGCTTTTTAGAAATGGCACTTGCTATTTTTCAGCAAATTCAACAACAGCTGGAGGAAGCGGAGGAAGAAGAAGCCATTTTTAATGAACCAAAAAGTTTGATCAAGAAAGAAAGGAGAAAGAGAGGAAGGAAAAGGAGGGAAGGAAGGACTTAAGACTTAAAAAAATATCTATGAAAGAGAAAAATAAGATGCAAAATCAATATAATGTTAGAAAGCAAAAGGAAAGAAGAATACAACAGAGAGGGGAAGCCAAAAAGGCGGAGACTAGGAGAGGAGTGGGTAAAAAGGCTAGGTGGGTTAAGAAAGAAAGGGAAAAGGGGGAAAAAAGTCACAAAGGTATAAAACAAGATGGGAAAAATAAATTTTTTTTAGGGACAAAGGGTAATGTATAATTTTTTTAAAAAAAGGATTCTGCAAAGTACATATGATAGTATTGTAGTATTTGTATTAAAAATAGAAAATTAGAATTTTATAAGATTTAATAAAAGATTAAAATATTAAAGTGTTTAATAATGTTAAAATGTTTAATAATGATTGACTTTGAGTTTTAATAAAATATTAAAGGAAATGTTTAAAATATTTAGTTTAATTATAGAGTTTAATGGGCTAATGTGTTGATGTTATTATAGATTTATTATTGTAGTATTTGTTTTTGAAATAGTAGAATGTACTAAGCAGAATCAGATTGGGATTTAGGTGCTATTTTAAATGTCAATTTAGGGGAATGATAGAAAGGCATCATACTCTGATCAGTGACTTCAGGAGAAATTTTCTTTTTTATTATTGAGAATGAGACAAATGTTTAAATGGAAAAGAATGGACAAAAGATATAAATATATTGATGTAAAGCAAGATGAAATATATAAAATAGAATTAAGAAGAGTGAAAAGCGGGGAGGAGTTATATAGAAGATATAGAATGGTAAATAAGATAGGTAATGGTATACAAGAAGAGCATGAATTTAATTGAAGTCCATACAAAAAGAGGTAATCTGGGGCCAAGCTACTTTTTAAAAAGAAGTTTTATGTTTTTGTGTTTTGTGTATGTTCGATTGAGAATTAATAAAATCTCGGAGGAATGTCAGATGAGAATAATTGTAAACAAGTCAGAGGGAAATATAAATATGATGACTTAATAGTAGATAAATATAGAAAAGAAATGCAATTGAATAAGAGTAAAGAGAAATAATGAGAAATTTGTTAAAAGGAATTTATGTGTTTATATGGAAATGGGGTAAATTAGAAGTATGCTATAAAATAATGTTTTACCTGCCTTGTAAAGATTTATAATGGAAAGAGGTTTTATGTTTTTAATGTTTAATGATGTTTTGTTTGTCTTTAAAATTAATAAAATTTGTTTCAAAAAAAAAAGGGGTGGCAGAGGGAAAGGCAAGCCAGCCAGGGCAGAGACATTGCCACTCGGCTCCCCACCAGCCCGCATCTCATCCCCTGCCTGGATTCTCTGGCAGTTGTTGGAGCTCACCTGCTGGGAGGCGCAGGGAGACCAGGAAGCATGAGGCTATGCCGCCTGCATCACCCAGGGCAGCTGCCCCTACTTCACCAGGCCAAGCATTTTGGCAGAGTGTGGGCTGCCGCAGTGACATTAATGTGAGCTCCATGAGCTGGAAGGTACACCTGATGGTGGGGAAGGAAGATTTGCTCTGGCGAGGCTTGACTGCCTTTCGGGCCCTGCTCTGGGCTGCCACCTGCTCGACCTCCACCCTTCCTCGGGTCCCGCATCAGCCCAGGACAAGGAGACATACCACTTCCAGGCCAGCCCAGCCCAGCCGGTGGATGGGCAAGCAGATGACCCTCGGGGGAGGCATTTTCTCTCAGGCCTCCCACATGGAAGGCCCTACTAAAACCAAAGATGGGCCCGAAAGGCAGCCGAGCCTCGCCATGCTCCACCCCAGGCAGCCCTTTGGCTGAGCACAGCAATCCCGGTGTGGATCTTCCTTCCCCACCATCAGCATTAGGGCTCTCTCACAGCATTCTCACAGCAACCCCCCGCACTTGCCCAAAGCATGCAGGTCGGTGGGTGGGAGACGGAAGGGGTGGCAGACAAAGGGCTGATGCACGCGGCATAGTGTCATGCTCCCTGGTCACCCTCCCCGTCCCTAGCAGGCAAGGCCCAGCAGCTGTGGAGAATTCAGACGGGGTAAGATCTAGGCTGGTGGGGACCCGAGAGGCGACAGGTCAGCCCTAGCTTGCCTTCCTCTCTGCCACAGCAAGCCAGGCAAGCTGGAGGCCAGGGGCAGTGTGGGGGAAGCTTGCTAGGCCGTGAGTGCCGCATGGGATGGAGCCGTGGCGCTGGTGGCTAAGCAAGCCAGACAGGGATGGTGTGTGGGGGTGGCAGCTAGCTAGGCTCCAGCCAGCGCCACCACCTGGGATGGGGCCGTGACAGTGGGAAAGCGAGCCAGCTGAGCCTGGAAATGGTGGGGGAGCCCTCCAAGATCCAGGAACGGTGGGGTAGGCTAGCACATCTCACAGGCTTACCTGTGAGCAGCAGGCAGATCAGGGCTGCTCAGTTGGGGTGCAGGCACGACATGGGAAGGCTAGTTTGGCAAGCCATGAGAACCCAACATGCCGCATAGGAAGGGAGGAGTGACTGGGTGGGGCAAGCGGGGCATCGGGTGGGCGGGGCAAGCAAGCAAGCGGCGACCGGGTTGGGGCCATGGCCAGCCAGAAGTTACTACCTGTTCGGCAACCCACACCAAATCCTTCCTACCGGTTCGCCTGAACCAGTGTGAACCAGCTGAATACCACCACTGCTGTGCCTGGTGCATATCTCAAACAAGAAGCAGGATGTGTCATCAAGCAAATACCTGTGTTGCTAAGCACCCAGCCACTCTGTTGCTAAACACTCAAACCCCCCTGTTCCTTGTTGCACTGCCAAACGAAGGCCTGGGCCAGGCGGCAAAAATTGGGTACTAAGCTGATGTCTCTGAAGGTATAAAAGGACACCATCCCTTCCCCAAGGTGTGGCCTTTCACTGCATGCTCTTTGTATGTTGTGGAATGTCTACTCTGCTCTTCTTTGTACAAATAAAAGCTGATATTTTTTCCAAGCCTCTTCTTGAGTCTCTGTCTTTGGCATTCTGGTGACTCAAGTACATTTTGTGATCCTACACTACTATTATCATTACTGTTAAGCCCTTACTGTCACCCAAACTTGCTAAGCAATCAACCCCCCCGCCAACAATCCCTTCAGTTCTCATCTTCTTGGTATTCTCTTATTTTGTTTTTCTGTACAACCCAGTACCTGGTACATATCTCAAGCCAGAAGCCAATATGTCCAGGGTTCACAGATTGGTCAAACATGGATGTAGTGTGGCTATACTTTAAAATAAAGGCAAGTGAGCAAAGAAAATAATATGCAAGCTCATCTATATTATGGAAAATTACAACCTCATATATTGTATTGATTTATTACTTTGTTGGGTCAAACTTAGTTAACTATGCTTCTATTTTGATAATAACTTAAAACCATCCCCTACAGTCCTTCCCTCAGACAGTAAATGGCTGAAACATGTTTACTGTACTGTATTTACACATTTACAGTACTGTACTGTACACACATGCAGGAGGGCCAAATCCCTCCATCAGAAGCCTGTAGGGATTTGCAGCCACTATCAACACCCCACCCACCCACCCATGGCATACAGTCTCCCTGGATTTCTACCACCAATTTGCTTTGACTGTTAATAGTTCAGATTTTTGTAGAGAGCTTGACATTGCAATAAAACTTTATATCTGAAATGTGTTTGAATATTAGTAGCTCGGGTTGGTAGTTAGGCTGTTGGTTTGAGCTCAATTTGTTTGCAAACGTTTGTTCACCATTCAAGGAGACATCATCAGTGCATTTTGAATTGTGCTTGTCTGTCAGAACACAGGTGTCGAGCTCCTGGTGCTCCGCAACCCTCCCCAGAGCTCGACACCTTGATGGGGCAGCAAGCATACTGAGGGGAAAGGCTGCACATACCTCCAAACTGCCAGTCACGCCAGGCCGATCCCAGCCCTGCCGCGGCAATGCCATGCCAGATGGGGCAGCAAGCATACTGAGGGGAACGGCTGCACATACCAGCTGCACATACCTCCAAACTGCCAGTCACACCAGGCTGATCCCAGCCCCGCCGCTGCAACGCCATGCCAGACGGGAAGTGGGGGTTGCCGATGCCACGCCGTGGCAGCGCTACGGCAGACAGGAGGTTGGGGTTGCCGATGGGGGTGATAAGTACCAAGAAGCCAGGCTGGACATGGGGTGCCAAGAGACATCATGGCTGCGAAATTACCACGGAGTGCAGGGTGGAGAAATGGGGGTGTGCACTGAGATAGGCTGGCAAGAAAATGCTGGCCGGAGACACAGGGAAATGTAGCGGTTGTGGGTGAATGTTAGGTGGGCACAGTAATTACAGGGTATGGGCAGATGTTGGGTGACTTGGGCAAGCTGTAAGGGTGTGTATTTATTGCACTGAGAGGCGGCAGCTCTCAGCGCTGGCTTTTCGCGGAGTATCTGTTCTTGCTGTTCATCATTGTCCTTGGTTCCTGCTCAAATAAAAGTGATTCGTGACTACACCTGAACGTGAGTGCTAACTACTTTCTGGAGCAACTGCTTGGGGAGCCATGTGCAGCTGAGAGAAAGCCAGCACTCCCTTGAAGCCTACTATTTCTGTTGTTCTCAATCAGGCCAGAGTAAGTGCAGAATGGTGGAGGGGATGGACCCTGGCTGCCCGGTGGGAGAAGAAACAGAGGCAGATGAGGCTGTGGAAGCAATTGAAGATGGCATTGTTATAAAAATAATTTAGTAAAGGAAATACACAGACAAACCACAAGCAATAAATCTTACTTTAAGATCAGAGGTTTATTTCATGAGCAATTTGGAACATGCAAAGCCATCATAATATAACAACATTTCTAGTAAGATAATACAAACAACCCATTGCAATGAGGTCCAGAGATAGCAGCTAACTCCAGAAAGGATAGCTACTATCAGTGGCCCCGATTTGAGATTTACCCTCTTCTTTTATACCCTTCTTCCTCTGAAGCCCACACAGTGGTATGTAATGTTACTGGATGTACTTCCCTTTTCCCACATACTGTACATCACTTAATACCCACTTGTAGGTATATGCCAACTCTTTCTCAACCGCTCACCATCTGCTACTTTCAGTTCCCCTATTTCTTATTTCCCAGACATTCATGATCCAAAATAGCTCTATTTTTGATTGTCCAGTAAATATCTGCTTTTTGCAGAAGTAGCAGATAGTAACATATTGCGAAGCTTGCAAAATCTCATCAGATTACAAATGTTTCGCCATGGTTGCAAAATCAGCTCAGCCGGCAGTTATTATATATTGTTAATTTGAGGCCTTCAATTAAGCAGAGGCCTACACCAACTTTAGAGCCTAGTTGTCTTCCTCTCATAGCATGGTGCAGCTGGAAGCTGAAGGAGTTGATGGAGTGAAGCCTAAGCCTAGTACAGCGCAGCCGGTGGTTAAACCAACGGTTCCTAGGATGCGTAAGGAAGTAAGGCTTAGTGTGCCATTGGATCAAGCAGGAGGTGATGTTGATGCTTGGGTACTACAAGGCTCCCAGGGCCCGGGACAACTGCAGGATTGGTGGATGCAGAGATGGCCAGCCTGGGAGGACAGTGGATGGACAGTGCCTGGAATTGACACTTTGGATATGCTGAGGTTGCAATTCGAGGAAGTGTCTTTACAGGAGTCACCTGGGTCCTTGAAAGACTGGGCAGGACGTAGACAGAGATTTGTACCCTCCGGGGCTGGGGACCCTTTGACTAGTTCTAGCCCGGTGGGGCCCCAGGGTTTGGAGGCCAGTCGGGGGTTGGAGTGTTATGAAGTGCAGTCCAGGCGCTCACAGCAAACCATGTTTAAGCCTATGGCACCACTGTTGCAACCCGAGGAGCAGAGGAGGAGGGAACCTGAACTAACGAAGCCACATGGCTAGGATTTGAGAGGCCATGGGATATACGGGACCCGGGATGTCAGCAGGCCCTGGGCTGTAGGACAGGGTTCCAGAGTCTGGTGGAGCATGGGGTCCACAGCAAGGGAAATGGGGACCTCCTCCATTGCACACTTTGTTTGATGGGAACGCTGATAAAGTAGCGGTGTTTCTGGGCCAGGTTATTAACTACTTGGACTTATATGGGAAATACTATCCGTCACACCAGGCTATGGTGGTAGCTGTTACGGGGGTGTTGGACGGAGAAGCCGGAGAATGGGTGGCAGATTTACATTGTGAACATTCTAAGGACTTGGCTGATGCTGGTGCTCACTAAGAAAGGATTTTTCAAAATGACCATCAAAGCATTAGTATTTCCTATATTATTATTAACACGCTCTGATGCTAAGGAGTTCTACTCCCCCTCCCCACCTGAAAAGAAATCTGTTCCAACTGCAGTTCAGCTAAGCCACGCCCAGGCTCCTTGCTGTTTCCTTGCTCACACAGCAAATAGTGTTTCAGTTTCCAAACAGCCCTGAACTCTCTCACACACTGACAGGATGCTAGCCAGATGAATACTGATGAATGCTGGTAGGCAGAGGCACAAATTTTTCCCCTTATTTTCCTCCCAAAAAACTTGCCCGATCACATAGTTTCATAGTGAAGCACGGGTACCCTGCTAGTAGCTAATAAACAAAAGACTAGGTGAAGAATTCAGCTGGTGTAAAAAAGATTAATGGAGTTGTCTTGTACATAAAACCACAGTTTAAGCCTAAGCTAGTATTATTATTAGATTAGTATGGTAGATTTGCAGACGTAGACATGGAGATTAATGGACTAAAATCAATAGACACTTTGACCTCGAAGTTTCCTGCCTTTTCTTATATGTTCTCCAGCTATTTTGAGTGCAACAGGGAATTATGAGTCATGGGTTGAAAGCCTTTCAGCCCCTCCATGGAAAATGCAGAAACAAATCCACAGCAAGTCTTTCCAATCCAATGAATAATACATGATGACTCATGCATTTGACTGCATTTCACATTCAAAACGCTGAGAAAAGTGTAATGGTATTATCTTGTCTAGGATGATGTCGAGTACCACCTGCCAGGTGCTGAAGTACCACCAGTGGTACACATACCACCACTTGAAAATGACTGGCCTATGTAATGATCAGGATCCAGAAGAGACTAGCATATAATTGTATGCATCCGACTTCCGGTGGTGATGTCATGTCATGGCGGTACAGAGGAACATCTCTTCTTTCCCTGTACCGGGATTTTAGTGTCTGGCAGCCGATCGAGGCAACGTTCGGTCCTGGAGGGACCAGCAGAGAGAGGGGGAACTCTTGGAGATGGTAGGGAGATTTTCAACTCCCAGTGGATCGAAGAAGAGAGCCCACAGCCTGACGCGAAAGAAGCTGGCCCTAGGGCAGACCCGAAGAAGTGACAAGCCAATCCGAAGAGGGAAGGAAAGAGAGAAGGCAGTACGGCAGCAACAGGCGAGTTGTGGATGTAACTGAGTCTAGAAGATCAATAAAGATTGGGTCAGAGAGCAATCAAATTGAAAGAAGCTTCCAGCAAGGAAGGGCTAAGCGTGAAGAGTAAGCGGCAGAGGTTTCTTTTTCCTTCCTGCGCGGGGAGCAGATTGGCAGCGGAGGAAAGGAAACACTAAAATAATAAGATTATAAGATTATAAGAGAAGAGAAGGCGAAGAGGAAAACCTTTTTCTGGGAAAACTGCCTTTTGAAGATTGACACTGTGTAACTCCGATTCGGGAAAAAGATAGAATTGACCGGTGGGAGGAAGAATCATGGATGAATGACTGTGCAGATCGTAGGAGACCACCATTGTGAGAAAGAACACGAACGAAGAACTGATGCAATACTGACAAGTGATGACTAATGGATTTTTTTCTTTTTTTTTCTTCCTACATGAATTAATACTATCAGATTTATATTAATAATATTTATTTTTCTTACATTTAATAATACGTAATAATTTATATTAATATATCATTATTGAATTACTAAAGCTAATATATTTACAAGTAAGAAGTTTAAGATAAAGGAATAATTAGATTCCATTCTTTAGTAGTATTGTTTACATAATCTTTATATATAGAATATATTTACATAGAGTTATATAGAGCATATTACAATTTGTTTAAATTTTTAAAGAATTTTTGAATATTAAGATTGGAATTGATTTACATACTTGAGGCACTTATAATAATTTTAGCAGCTGATAATTAATTAATATTAGAGTATAAGGAATATTATTATAGTATAATACATTATTGATGTTATTGCCATCAATTAGTAAGTATTAAGTATTAACTATATAGTATTTATTGTATTTATTATATCGCATTTTGTATCTTAAATGATTAGTATTTCTTCTTAATTGCACTGATAAATTATTAACCATTATCTACTGATATCAATTATTATCCAACAACTGATTATGAATGGATATTATTTATCTTTATTCATACTGATTTATTTTATTTATTAACTAATTTATTGACTACCAAATTGAGAAATAATTCCAAAAGAGACTAATTGACTCGGATGGTAAATTGGGAAAACATCTATAAGATGTTAGGAGAACAGCATAAAATTATCAGAGAGATGACCAGCATTACAACCGTCAAGACAGGGGAAAAACCTACATCATCCATATCGATAATCAACCCGGCGACATCCAATCAGCGAACAATTGAAGGAATGCTCGCTATGGAGAAACCAAATCACACTCCTAATATGCAGACAATCACCATGAGATGGAGAGTTCTAGTCCTGTCTGGGGCACGAAATCCAGCTAGGTGACTTTGAACCGATCACCAGGAGACGAGGAGTTCTATTCCTGCCTGAAGCACTAAAGCTGGTACATTGACTTTGAACAAATCACGAGTAGACAGGGAGTTCTAGTCCTGTCTGAGGCACAAAAGCCACCAGGGTGACTTTGAACCAATCACCAAGAGACGGGAAGTTCTAGTCCTGTCTGGGGCACGAAAACCAGCTAGGTGACTTTGAACCAATCACCAGGAGACGGGGAGATGTAGTCCTGTCTGAGGCACAAAAGCCAGCAGGGTGACTTTCAAACAATCACCAGGAGACGTAGAGTTCTATTATTTTCTGAGGAATCAAAACCAACTGGGTGACTTTGAACCAATCACCAGGAAAAGGGGATTTCTATTCCTGTCTAAGGCATGAAAGCTGGCTGGGTGACTTTAAAAAGATCACTATGAGACGGAGAGTTCTAGTCCTGTCTGAGGCACAAAAGCCAGTTGTGTGACTTTGAACCAATCACCAGGATACAGGGAGTTCTATTCCTGCCTGAAGAACGAAAGCCGGCAAGGTGACTTTGAACCGATCACCTGGAGACAGGGAGTTCTAGTCCTGTGTGGGGCATGAAAACCAGCTGGGTGACTTTCAACCAATCACCAGAAGAAGGGGATTTCTATTCCTGTCTGAAGCACGAAACCTGTCGTGGTGACTTTGAACAAATCACCAGAAGATGGGGAGTTCTAGTCCCGTCTGAGGCACAAAAGCCAGTAGGGTGACTTTGAACTGATCAACACAAGACGGAGAGTTCTAGTCGTGCCTGAGGCAAAAAAGCCAGCAGTGTGACTTTGAACCAATAATAGGAGATGGGGAGTTCTAGCCCTGTCTGAGGCACGAAAAGTGGCTGGGTGTCCTTGAACCGATCAACAGGAGATGGGGATTTCTAGTCCTGTCTGAGGCACAAAAGCCGGCAGGGTGACTTTGAGCCAATCACCAGGAGACCCGGAGTTCTAGTCCTGCCTGAGGCACAAAAGCCAGTCGTGTGACTTTGAACCAATCACTAGGAGAAGTGGAGTTCTACTCCTGTCTGAGGCAGGAAAGCCAGTTGGGTGACTTTAAACAGATCACCACGAGATGGAGAGTTCTAGACCTGCCTGAGGCAAAAAAGCCAGCTAGGTGACTTTGAACCAATCACCAGGAGATGGGGAGTTCTATTCCTGCCTGAGGCACAAAAGCCAGCTGGGTGTCTTTGAACTGATCACTAGAAGAAGGGGAGTTCTAGTCCTGTCTGAGGCGTGAAAGCCGGCTGGGTGACAGTTGAAGTAATTCCCTGTTAGGAGAATGAGTGCATACAGGGAGACGTAGTGAGAGTAATGTTGAATAATACACACACAGCACACGGATACACTGTACAGTAAATGTAAGTTTTTACTTCCAATAAACGTTTAAGCACAGTCCAAGATAAGCAGTCCAAGTCATTCACAGGTAAAGCAGTCAGTTTTCAGTTCAGGGATAATCCAAATATCAAAGTCCAGTATCAAAAAACAGTTCAGTAACAGACTTACATCAATGATCAGTAACAGTCATTAGGAGGAACAGCAAAACTCTCCAACAGAAAGGAACAGAAACTCACTGAGACTGAGACTGAGACTAAACAACCCAGGTTTCTGGCTCCATGTTATGGCCATTTGTGGAACCACACCCAATTACAGATTTTGTATTCTCTTAAAGGCATAGTATTAAAATGTCCATCCTAGTTTATATATTTCCAACCCAAATAACTGTTATGTGACTTATATTCCTAACAGTGACTTTGAACCAGGAGAAGGGGATTTCTATTCCTGTCTGAAGCATGAAAGCCGTCTGGGTGACTTTCAACCGATCACCATGAGAAGGGGAGTTCTATTCCTGTCTGAAGCACGAAACCCGGCGGGGTGACTTTAAACAAATCACCAGGAGATCAGGAGTTCTAGTCCCGTCTGAGGCACAAAAGCTGGCAGGGTGACTTTGAACTGATTAGAAGATGGGGAGTTCTAGTCCTGTCTGAGGTGGGAAAGCCGGTTGGGTGACTTTAAACAGATCACCACATGACGGAGAGTTCTAGACCTGCCTGACACAAAAAAGCCAGCAGTGTGACTTTGAACCAATCACTAGGAGAAGGGGAATTCTACTCCTGTCTGAGGCATGAAAGCCAACAGGGTGACTTTGAACCAATTAGAAGAAGATGGGAAGTTCTAGTCCTGTCTGTGGCGTGAAAGCTGGCTGGGTGACTTTAAAAAGATCACCATGAGACAGAGAGTTCTAGTCCTGTCTGAGGCACAAAAGCCGGTAGGGTGACTTTTGATCTGATCACCAGGAGGCGGGAAGTTCTAGTCCTGCCTGGGGCACGAAAGCTGGCAGGGTGACTGTTATAGGTGAAAATTTGGTTATTACACCTGAGAATATAAAGAGCCTAACTGAAACCATTTTGTGTTCACAGTCTGAACTTTTAAAGCTCAGAACAATTATGCAATGTATTTTTCTGCTAGAAATCATACAAGATTGCAAAACTATGTACTTGGCATAAGTTAGAGATATGTACAAGGGCGCTTTGACATTATATAGTCACATTAAGAGAAATTAATGACCCTCTTATAATCTTCTGGTATTTGAATAACAGGAAATCTGAAGATAAATCAGAATAAAGAATGTTGATCAGGTTCCAAGTTAATTGGGGGAAATTTTTGTGGAAAGACCCACAACTTTCCTGTGCGATTCTTTGTAATTTTGATTTGGAAAGCAAGATGTGTTGTGCAACTGTTTATGTAACCTTTTTTGGGTATAAATATGTGGTCTTTCTGGAAAAGGGCATCTCCTTTTCCTCATACTTTGACCAGGATGTGTTAAAGGTTGAACGGTACTGCAGTATCTAAATGAATAAAAGCCAGTTACGTGTTTTCAGAATATCAAGTCTGTTATTTCATTTCTGCACTCACTTATCTCACTGATGCACGAAAACCAGCTAGGTGACTTTGAACCAATCACCAGGAGACGGGGAGTTCTACTCCTGTCTGGGGCACCAAATCCAGCTGGGTGACTTTGAACCAATCACTAGTAGAAGTGGAGTTCTACTCCTGCCCAGGGGTGGGATTCAAATTTCTTAACAACCGGTTCTGTGGGCGTGGCCTAATTTGTGGGTGTGGTTTGGTGGTCATGTGACTGGTTGGGTGTGGCTTGCTGAGTGGCATGGCTAGGTGGTCATGTGATGGGGTGGGCGTGGCCAGGTGGTCATATGACTGGGGTGGGCATAGCTAGGTGGCCATGTGACTGGCAAACCAAATATAAGTGGTCCTCGCTTAATGGCCAATTGCTTAGCAAATGTTCTAATTTATGACTGACCTCCCCAGAGCTACTTGACCTGTTTTTGGTGTTTTGACAGCCATACACACACACACACACACACACACACACACACACACTTATGACCAGTTGCAACATCCCACACAGTCTTGTGACTGTGGCTGTCAGTGTGTGCTCCCTTCAAAATCCAAGAAAGAAAAACCCAGACTCCATGGATCAGAGCAAAGTTATTCTTTTACTGGAAAATGAAGAGGAAGCTACAGATGGAATTCCGAAACTGAGAATTTGGCGCGCAGATCACACATACAAAGAAATGGAATTGTTCCCACCCCCCAAAGTCCAGAAGTCTCTTCCAATTAAAAGTTCTGAATATGATCATGTGGGCATCTTCAGGTGGTGATGAGGCCTCTGTCCGTTGACCTTGACATATTTTGATAAGACATCGCAGCTGCGCAAAAAGGGATAGAGGCTAGCAAGGAAATGGAAAGTTGAAAAGAAGAAATCATATACCCCCTCCTTTTGCTTACCCACAGTAAAGGAATGCAAAACACCTCCAGCTCTCTTCCCCCCACAATTACCCCTCCCCCGTTGCTAATGACAGCCGAAAGAATTAAGCCTAGCAGTAGAGAAGTTAAAGTTGATAGGATATGGGAGAGATAAATGAGATAGATAGCAGTTAGGGTACCCGAAGAGATCTTGAGGCTGACAGTGGCTTTCTATGTTTTTTGCCAGTTTCTGGCTTCTGGTTTCTGGTTAAAAATGCCCATTGGAGAAAATGGACTTGTTTAACAACCAGTTTTTGCTTAATGACCACAAGGTTCACTTAATAATCATGGTGTTTGCCTAACCCAGGGGTCTGCAACCTTAAACACTCAAAGAGCCATTTTTCCATTTTCTTTTAAAAAGGTATCTCTCTCTTTCTTTCTTTCTTTCTTTCTTTCTTTCTTTCTTTCTTTCTTTCTCTCTTTCTTTCTTTCTCCCTCTCTCCTTTACATTTCTCTTTCTCTCATCTATAACTGCTAAGATTGGAAGCTGTATTTTTATAATCCCATTTCTTTGCAGTTTTTTTCACACACATTTGTGTATATGTATCCAATGCTTTCTTCCTTTCCGCTATGTATTCAAAATGGGCAATGATTTTGTGTGTGTGTGTGTAGCATGTGTATATGTGTGTTATGTATGTGTATGGATATGGATATATATTTCACTTTTTTTTGAAAATTTTATTGAGTTTTAAAAACAAACATAAACAAACAAAACATAGAACATAAAAACAAAAAACATCTTTTTTGAAAGCAGCCTGATCCCGGGTTACATCTCTTCGTGCAGACACAAATTCAAGTTCATGCTCATTTTTATATTCCATTCCATATCTTATTATCATTCTACATTTTCTTTATAACTTCTTCTTTCAACTTTCTTAATTTTATTTTATTTATTTCATCTCAATTCAAATCATCATGCTTATATTCTTTGTCTGTCCTGTTTCAGCTGTCTATTATCTTTTCTCATTAAGCAAAATTTCTCCTGTGATCACTAATTGGAGTATGATGCACTTATATCTTTCCCCTAAAATTATAACACTTAACGTAATACATAATTTCCGTTCGGATTCTGCTTGGTACATTCTAAAACTACACAATGTATTTTTTAAAAAAGAAAAAATTGTAAATATATAACATAATTAAAACAACAATCCACACCAATTCAATTCTATCATTAATATTAATATTCATTTAAATCTTGAACATTTTACACATTACTTTTCAAATAAGTATCATACTTCTATGGGAACACATATAAACTTTCCATAATTACTTCCCTCCCACTTCACTTATATTTTATAAAACATTGAGTAGTTAAAATGTTCCCATTCCTTCCTAATTCAATTCTCTCATTTATTTCATTTCATTTATTTTGTTCACAAAAGTTTCACTAAATTACACAGACTATTTTATTCCACTTTTTAATCATATGTTGTTTCCAATTTTCTAACATTATTTCTATTGCAAATATAACAATACAATCTTATGTACCTTTACAGAATCCCTTTTTCAGTTAAATTTTCACCCATTATCTCTGAATAAATCCTGTTTCTTTACATCTTGCTCCAGATCTTTGTAGCTTCTCTTCCCTTTCTTCTTCTTCTCTCTCCCCTTTTTACCCCCCTGTCTCTCCACCTCCATTTCCCTCTTCTGTATTCCCCTTTTCTGTTGCTTTCCAACATTATATCCCCTTTTCACATTATTTTTCCCTTTTTTGGCTGTTTTTTTAGGTCTTAAATTCTCCATTCTCTTTCCCCCCTTTCCCCTTTCTTCCCCAGATAGAATTACTTGTTCATTAAAAATGGCTTCTTCTTTATCCCAATCTTCTTGTTGCGCAGTCCTTTCTTGCTGTTTCTTGTAAACACCGATCACCATTTCTAAGAATTGAAAAGTAGAGCCAAAAGAGCCCTTCCCTTCTTGTTCCTCTTCTTTATATTGTTTAAATTCGATTTTCAGTTCATCCAGTTCATTCAGTCCATCTAGAAGTGATGCCATTGTAAAATGTTTTTTTTTAAGCAACCAGCCAATTATTTTTAGTCATTCAAATATGATTTCCAAAAATCCCGAAGTCACCAAACAATCCAAATACACACAAGCTGTTTCTTTTAACACTTTCTTCTTTTTTCACTTTCTCTTCTTGGGTTTACTATTTAGTTGCAAAATTCCAGTTAAAATGTATCCTTTAGAAGTCTTGTTAAGATTTAACTTTAAGTTCTTTTAAATTCCAAGCAGTCTCCTCCTTCCAAGTCCTGCTCTTATTCTTTTCCTCTCCCTTCCCACTTATAACAAAAAAAGGATTTTTTTATATTCAGAAATCTTTATTGTCCCTTTGGCATTTAATTAAATTTCCAGTTTAATTACCTGTTAGTGCCAAAGTGGATTTTTCCGATTTCTTTATTCAGATCTTCTCGTTATCAGCGTGAGGAAGGAGAATGAAAAAAAACTTTCCCTTTTCACTTTCGTTTGCTTCTTCCGACTCTTCTTTGGGAGCGATGTATCTTTTGCAAAGTTTAAATTCCAGGGTACCTTAGTTGTTGCTTTTTGTCCCGGTCAGCCAAAAACTTTCACTTCTTAACTTCCTCCTGCACTTTCTTTTCCGGGTGAGTGCTTCTTTGAGGTGGCCATTTCTGACCGCCGCTCTTACCGCCTTTGGAAAAGGGAGTTTAGCCAGCTGAGGAGGAGAGGTGCCGCTCCCCTCGACCCTGCCAGGTCTCCCCTGTCTTCACCACCTCTATGGGGTGGCTTAGCCCCAAAGCTGGCTGGCTCGGGGCACTCCAGAGGCAAGCGCAGGCAGAAACCACGCACGATTGCAGATTTCTGCCTGCCGCCGAAGCCCTGCAAACCAGAACTCCATATATTTCACTTTTAATGTGTGCCAGTGTACTTACGGTAAAAAAATGACAATAAAAGTTATCTTATCCTATCTTCCTTCTTTCCTTCCCAACCCCATTCCTCCCCACACCCCATTTTGTGTTGACTTACCAGATCTGATCCTGTTTAGCTTTCTAAAATCAGCCTACTGAAATAAATACCAAACTAAACTGCCCAATAATTTACCTGCCATCACTATCTTGCACCTGAATTCAATGTAAACAGCCAATCTGTAGTATTACTAAATTTTGCTAGGCATCTGGTGCATGTTATTCTCTCTTCCTGGATAATCTGGTCGAGAGGTCCCCAAACTTGGCAACTTTAAGACTTGTGGACTTCAACTCCCAGAATTCTACATCCAGCTATGTCCACAAGTCTTAAAGTTGTCAAGTTTGGAGATGCCTGACATAGATCAACCACATGTACATGAAGTACATACAAAGCACTTCCACACCATACAAATGGGTTACAAAGACAAAATGATGAAAAATGGGAGACACTGATTACAGCATAGACAAAAAGCATCATATATAATTATTGGGTAGGGGATGATAGCAAAAATGTAACATAAACCACTCATAGTTAGAGCTTGCTTGAGTCCCAGCACTTTAGGATTGTGCAATCCATCGGCAGCTGTAAAAAGCCATCCAGTCCCTTAGAATTATCCATTCACTCTAGACACACATACACACACACACCCCTTATCCTTGCACGAAGGCATCGAGCTCCGAGGGAAGTTTACCTGTTCGCGGCCCAGGTAAACTGAAAGCCCTGCAGGGGGTGGGGGATGCAGCAGCAGCAGCAAGGTGGCAACGGCGATTCCGGTGGCATAAGGGCTTCCAGGATTGTTTCCCCCCCCGCCATCCATTCGGCTGCACACGTGGTGCATCAGGGCTTCCAGGCTCTGCTCCCCGCAGCCACCATCAGCTGTCCTGGAGTTGATCAAGGGGCACCTTGCTGACACGAGCCTCTGGCTGGGGAGAAGAGAGAATGTTCTCTTCTCTTCTCTTCTCTCCTCTCTCTGGCAAGCATGGCCCCAGCCCCGCAGTGGCTTTTTCATGGCCAACAGGGGCAAGAGAACGCTCTCTCCTCTCCCTGGTAAGCACGGCCCCAATCCCGCAGCAGCTTTTCTGTGGCCAGCGGGGGCAGGAGAACGCTCTTTCCTCTCCCTGGCAAGCACAACCCCAGCCCAAGCAAGCCTGGGGATGGGGCGGGGTGTTGGGAGACAGCACAGCAGCCTAGGCTGGCCCGGGTTGGGTGTCGACTCGACCGGGGCTTGCTTGTAGGCTCACTCACCCAGGGAGCTCAGGTCCGCGGTGGAAATCAGGCAGCAATGGCGGGCAAAGGCAGGTTAGCAATGGCGGGCGAGATGAGGAATAACTGGGTGGGGCGGGGAGTGGGCGGGCAGGAAGGGGCAGGGCCAACCAGGGGCGTGATTTACCGGTTCTCTGAACTGCTCAGACTCATAACATCCGGTTCTATAGAACCGGTCCGAACTGGTAGAAACCCACCCCTGCTCCTGCCTGAGGCACAAAAGTCGGCTGGGTGACTTTGAACCCATTAGAAGAAGATAGGGAGTTCTATTCCTGTCTGAGGCACAAAAGTCGGCAGGGTGACTTTGAAGTGATTAGAAGATATGGAGTTCTTGTCCTGTCTGAGACGGGAAAGCCAGTTGGGTGACTTTAAACAGATCACCACAAGTCAGAGAGTTCTAGACCTGCCTGACACAAAAAAGCCAGCAGTGTGACTTTGAACCAATCACTAGGAGATGGGGAGTTCTAGTCCTTACTGAGGTACGAAAGCCGGCTGGTTGACTTTGAACCAATGACCATGAGATGGGGAGTTCTACTCCTGTCTGAGGCAGGAAAGCCGGCTGGTTGACTTAGAACCTATCAAAAGGAGATTGTGAATTCTAGTCCTGTCTGAGGCTCAAAAGCCATCTGGGTGACTTTGAAGAAATCACCAGGAGATGGGAAGTTCTAGTCCTTACTGAGGTACGAAAGACGGCTCGGTGACTTTTAAAAGATTACCAGGAGATGGAGAGAACTAGTCCTGTATGAGGCACAAAAGCCAGTTGTGTGACTTTGAACCAGTCACCAGGAGGCGGGAAGTTCTAGTCCTGTCTGGGGCACAAAAGCCGGCTAGGTGACTTTGAACAAATCACCAGGAGATGGGGAGATCTAGTCCTGTCTGAGGCACGAAAGCCAGTAGGGTGAGTTTGATCCGATCACCAGGAGATGGAGAGAACTAGTACTGTATGAGGCACAAAAGCCAGTTGTGTGATTTTGTTCTATTCCTGCCTGAGACAGAAAAGTCAGCTGGGTGACTTTGAACCAATCACTAGAAGAAGGGGAGTTCTATTCCTATCTGAAGCACGAAAGATGGCAGAGTGACTTTGAACCAATCACCAGGAGAAAGTGAGTTCTAGTCCTGTCTGGGGCATGAAAGCCGGCTGGTTGACATTGGACCTATCAAAAGGAGATGGTGAGTTCTAGTCCTGCCTGAGGCACGAAAACCGGCTGGGTGTTCTTGAATTGATCACCATGTGACCATGAGTTCTAGTCCTGTTTGAGGCACGAAAGCCATCTGGGTGACTTTGAACCGATCACCAGGTGACCCGGAGTTCTAGTCCTGCCTGAGGCACAAAAGCCAGCAGTGTGACTTTGAACCAATCACTAGGAGAAGGGGAGTTCTACTCCTGTGTGAGGCACGAAAGCCAGCAGGGTGGCTTTCAAACAATAACTAGGATACGTGGAGTTCTATTACTTTCTGAGGCCTGAAAACCAACTGGGTGACTTTTTAAAAACAGTTTTTATTTTTAAGACAAACATATACAAACAAAACATAAAAACATAAAACCATCTTCCATTTTATACATACTGTGTGTCGGTTACAAATCTTTTGTGCTATTCTTTCATAGTCATTACTCACAGTTTATAGAAATTTTCACATTGTCAAACAAACATATGCTTATATATTTATCAGTTATTAATTATCCATGACTAAACTATTTATTCCATCATTTTATATGAGATATTCCAGATTTTATTTTGAAATTTATATTGTACTTTCATTCAATGGTTATATATGTCTATATTATATTCTATATCAATCTATTGAACTTCCATTACAAAATTATCTAATCTATTACATTACCATGTCTTTTTGTCCAACCATTAATAAAACAAATCCCATATCATATAAAATTGCTTATCTTCTTGCTCTCTAATTTCAAATGTCAATTTACTCATTTCAGCACAGTCCATAATTTTCTTAATAACTTCCTCCTGCATAGGTATTTTTTCATTTTTCCAATTCTTAGCAAATACAATTCTAGCCGCTGTCAAAACATTTACAATCAAATATTTCAGCACTTTATTGTATATTTCTGGTATAACTCCCAATAAAAAGATCTCTGGTTTGGTTCTGGGTTGAGCCCTCCTCGCTGATGGACCGTAGATCATGACTGTTCACGGCTATGGTCCATGCTGTTTCGTTGGGAGAGCCCCGATCATTGCAATTAGGGTCTGAAGCTGCCTTGGAGGGGTGATGGAGTAAGGGGAAGCCACAAGCCAGGTTGAGGGGAGCCGCATCTCCCCTCCTGGGCTTGGTCTTTTTCCCCCCCGAAGATGACTGAAGCGGTGGTCTAAAATGGCCACCCCAAAGAGGAGGACTAAGCTGGACTAAGATTTGTGCAGGAGGGAAGAAAGAGGTGGATAACATCTGAACCGGGACAATGGGGCGAAACAACTAAACAAAAAGTACCCTGGGATTAAGGTAACGTTGAACTTTTAAGAAAAGAAAAGTGAGCGGCGGAAATACAAAGGGACAGGAAAAAAAAATAAGAAAATAATTTTGACAGCTAAGCGGGGCTTTGAATTGGGAAAGGAAGAAGCTGTAACTAAAGACTTAATTAAATTGGACTAAAATATTTCGGCAATAAACAGGCATAAAATGAAGCTGGACTTAAGATTGTCAATAATAATAATAATAAAATTCACAAATTGGAGATTGGATTGTACTGGAATATTGAGGTTCGAAAACCCCTAAATAAAAAAATAGGGGGAAAAGGTGAGGACTTTGTATAATGGAGAGTGCCATCTTCTGACAAAAATTTGAACTCAAACAAAAGGGAAAGCATCCTATTTCTCTATGAATTTGTGTTGATATAATGTTAAAGAAATATTGAAACAAAGTAAGAATCTTAGAAAGTGAAAGCTGAACCAGAATAAAGAAAGAAGCAAGGAAAGACTGATTGTGGGATTGATTGACGTTTTTGGTATAGACTGTTAGGAATATGAGTCACCTAACAGCTATTTGGGTTAGAAATATATAAACCAGGATAAACATTTTAAAACTGTCTCTTTAAGAAAATGCAAAACTGTAATTAGGTGTGGTTTCTCAAACGGCCATAAGATGGGGCCAGAAACCTGGGTTGTCTTAGTCTTAGTCTCAGAAGAGAGTGTGTCTGAGTGAGTATCTCTATTTCCTTCTGTTGGAAAGTATTGCCGTTCCTCCATTTTTCCTAATTGACTGCTATTTCTGGATTTGATGTAAGTTTCTTACTGAACTGTTTTTGACACTGGAATTTGTTATTGGATTATCCCTG